>PVLA01009282.1:0-77329 GCA_004027455.1 Hydrochoerus hydrochaeris | reverse complement strand
GAGCTGCAGTTAAGGAGAGGCTGAGCCCCTAGGGGTTCCAGAGCTGGCAGAGGTGCAGGTCCAGCTGCCAACAGATCACCTAGAGAGTAGAACCAGGTGACACATCCGTTATGTGCCACTACCTCTGCCCCTCCCCTCCCCTGTCTTTGTCCTCATCTACATGGCTTTGAAGTTTTTATTTCACGTAAACAGGGTAGTTGCCAAAAACTTCAGGAATAAAACCAGAGAGCTGATGAAAACCCCACTGAGTTTCTAACTCACCTCACTGAAACCCTCGCCAAATTTAATGATGCACATCCCTCTTCACCTGAATGGACCATCCTTAATCAATTCCCATTTTTATCTCCCAAGCAACTCCCGATATTAAGGCCAAATTCAACAAGTCTGACCTTGGCTCTCAGTCCCCTCAAGGTGACCTTCTAAATGTGGCTGTGTCTTCAACACTAGAGAGGAATACCAAAAACAGGATAATTTTATAAGGCAAAATTTAAACACCAACTTTTAGCTGAGGCAGTTGGGGCTCAAAATAAAACACAGGCCAAAGGGGAACCTAAACTCCAAGTCCTCCCCAGGACCATGCTTCAAGTGCAGTAATGGACACTGGGCACATGCCAGCCCCAACCTGTGCCCACCACTGGGACCTGGTCCCATCTGCAATCTCCTGTCTGCCAGAAAGCAGGTAAGTCATCAAACTCTTTACCCTCACTGGAGATCTCATCGCTGCTGCCACCAGAATCACGGCTAACTGAACTACTCAGCATCACTACCGAAGAGGATTGATGGGGTTTTGGGCCCATAGTCCCCACTAAGGTATCTATCTCAGAGCCCCAAGTCTTGCTAGATATCACAGGTAAAACATGTTTTTCTTGTTGACTCAAGGACCACCTACAATGTTCTTTCTGAGTTTTCAGGCCAATGTACCTGATCTAGTCTCCATTGTAGGGGCTGACAGCCACCCTACACAACCTCTCCAGATGGGACCCATCCCTTGTAGGCTTCAAACCCTTTTCTTTACTCACAACTTTCTTATTATCCCAAACTGCCCCATACCCGTTAGGTAGAAACATCCTCCAAAAACTCAACTTTTCTTATACTTTCTCCCCATGGCTCTCATACTTCTGACCCATCGGTTATGTGCCACTACCTCTGCCCCCCCCCTTCCCTCCTCCCCTGCTAATCCTACAGTCTGGGATACCTCCAATCCTACTTATGCCACTATAGTGATAATTCACCTCAAAGACCCTTCAGTCTTTCCTGCATCCCCCTAATATCCAATAGCCCCTAAACACCAAAAAGGACTCAAATCTATAATCCATTGCTTGTTAACTGATGGCTTTAAGGTCGCCCACTTGTCCTACAAAACCTATATTCTCCCTCTACTCAAATCCAATGATTCCTACTGTTTAGTACAAGACCTCAGAGCCATTAACAGTGATGCCAATTCATTTGGTGGTACCAAACTCTCATATTACACTGTCTCATATTCCCATCTACCTTCCACTTTTCTGTGTTGGATCTTAAAGATGCATTTTTTATTATCTCCTTACACCCTAACTGTCAAGATCTCTTTCACATGTACAGATCCAGACACCCTCCAATCTACACAGCTCACATGGAGAGTCCTACCCCAGGGCTTCAGGGGCAGTCTTCACTTCTTTAGTCAAGTCCTTGCTGCCGACCTGAAGGCTTTTGAGCTCAAATTCAGCTTCTTCTCCAATATGTGGTTACCATTCTCAACTTTCTCTCAGGTCATGGATATAGGGAATCCTCCACAAAAGCCCAAGTAGCTTCACCAGAAGTCAAATATTCGGGGCTCACCCTTTCCCCCACCATTAATTCAATTATGTTGACTGCAAAGTACTCCTTTGTGACCTTCAGGAACCAACTACAAAACTTCTGTCTTTTCTTGGTCTTGCCAGCTTCTTTCGTCTTTGGATTCTTAACTTTGCAACTCTTGTCCAACTTCTCTATAAAGTATCTAAGGGTTCCCTGTCAGAGCCAATCAACCCCAACACTTCTATACATTCTTCATTCTACAAACTAAAAGGGAACCACTTAAGGTCCTCAGCCCTCATTCTTCCAAACCAAACCCAACCCTTTATTCTATATACTACCTCTCAAGAATATAACGCTGTAGGAGTGCTGGGACATAAAAAGAGACCTTCCTTCCAAGCAGTAGCACATCTCTCAAAACAATTAGACAACAGTACATGGCTGGTCTACCTATCTCTGGGCTCTTGTCTCAGCAGCCACATTAACACAAGAGGCAAAAAAGTTCACTTTAGGACAATCAATCACAGTCCACTAACCCCATCACCTTAATGAGTTCTTCTCACATAAAACACTCCTAACACTCCCTGTCTTAATGACTCCTTGTTACCTACTACAAGTTCACTTTACACTCATACAAGAACCTACAATCACCAGCAGTTCCCTCAACCTGGCCACCTTACTCCCTTGATAAAACCCCTGACCCAATTGCACTGAGGTCTTACAGATGACCCCTACCTACTTCCCCACATTAATAGCACTCCTCTCCCTACAGCCTCTGACACATGGTTCATAGATGGCAGCTCAACCAATACAGACACTCAAAAAAAAAAAAAAAGGCAGGATATACTATAGTCAGTGGCTCTCAGGTAATAGAGGCAAGTCCAATGCCATGTGGAATGTCTTCACAAAAAGCAGAACTTGTTGCCCTTTCACAGGCCCTCACACTAGCCAAAGACAAATATGTAAATATCTAAACTGACTCAAAATACACATTTAGTATCTTTCATTCCTATACTGCCATCTGGCAAGAAAGGGGTCTAATCAGCACCTAGGGAACCCCTGTCACTAATGTACTCTTTATCTTTGAACTACTAGAGGCAGAACAGCTCCCAAAACAGTTAGCAATCATCCACTGCAAGAGGCACCAAGTATCATCAGATCCTATCTCTCAGGGTAATACTGTAGCTGACACATGGGCCAAATTGGCTGCACAACCGTTATACCCTTCTAATCTCCTCCCCCTTATCCCAAACATCCCTTCCCCACCTCAATACTCACCCAAACAGCTACAATTAGTTCACAGACCTACCTATAACCAGAACACTCAGGGAAGGATTTTCCAAAAATCAGAACTACTTCTCCCAGACCAACACCATTACTGATTTACACAAATGCTTTCATACAGGCATTCAAGCTCTATATAAACTCCTAACTCCATTACTCATCCTTTTCTAAGAAGTATTATTCATCAGGTCACTCACAACACTCATCTTTGTGCCAAAACCTCTCCTTAGGGACACCTGCCTCCTCTTTCCTTCCCACCAACTTTGGGGACACACAACAGGTGAAGACTAGCAGACTTTACACACATGCCAAAACAAAACCTTCAAACATCTCCTCATTTTCATCTGTACTTTCTCGGGATGAACAGAATACCTTTCCTACCACCCAAGAAACTGTGGACATAGTTTCTACAATTCTGATACAAGAGATTATTCCCCAATTTGGATTACCTTAAACCATTCAATTGGACTATGGACCAGGTTTTATCTTCCAAATTACTCAACAAGTATCTTCAAGCTTAAACATCACTTGGCATTTACACATACCATACCACCAACAATCTTCAGGAAAAGTAGAAAAGGCAAACGGCCTTCTAAAAATACACTTCGCAAAATTCATTCTTGAGCATACCTACCCTGGCCCCAACTCCTTCCCTGAGCCCTAAATTAGGGCACTTCCTTGGGCACCCACTTTCCTAAACATCCCACTTTTACTCCACAATCTTAACCCACAAAACCCTCCTATAGCCAATTATGTCCCAATTCTTTTGTTTCTCAGAGACTTGCTATGACAACATGCTGATCTTTGTCTCCTGCAGGCAACAGATAACCCAAAACCAGAATCCCCTATAACTCCTGGAGATCTAATACACATCAAATCTTCTAAGCCCATAGGATTACAGCCCAAATGAATGGGATCCCACTTGGTCCTCTTCATGACACCAACAGCAATCAAAGTTGCGGGCCTTTCTTCTTGCTTCATCACTCAGGCCAAGCAGTGCCCTGACAACAAAGAAATCTTGACCCCAAACTCTCACCTCCAAAGTAGTCATTATATCTCCTGTCCCCTAGTATCTTTGTCCCTCCAAAATCCCCTAACCAAACTTCTAAGCTAACCCATGTACTATCCATCTGGTTTCTGATTCCCTACCAACTATTAGTTGTTTGCTGCTGGGTTCTGGTCTGTTATCCCTAGTCTTCCACACCTTCCATAAAGTAGCTTTTATACTCTTCTATGGGGTGATGATCCTAACTCTCTCCATCCTCAACTGTTTTGCCAAACATCCTTACTAGATCTGACATGAGGTTCTTTATAATCTAGGCCTCTGTTTCACTCACAATAACTTTGTCACAATCATCCCAACTTTCAATTTACAATTTTTATCTCACCAAACAAGGAGATCAGCTGGTCCCCATCTCATCATTGTAGCTCAAAAACACTGGACCTTAGTCACTGTTACATTTGATGTCCACTGGTGTTCCCTGGCCTCTACTGACAAGACCCTGTACCTGGTATCATTTCTGAGCTCGGCATTCTATCTGTGTCCAGAAAACCCCTTTGCTATGACATGTCATTCTTTCATTGTCCCCAGTGGGGCTGTGAGTCAACAAGTTTAAAATTGCCTGTTGATTTTTGGACAAACCATGATAATTATCTTTAAATATCTCCTGGATGTCTGTATGGGGTCATTTCACCCTACACTTCACCATCATTCATCCAGAAATATTTTCACTGCTTCCAAAAAGCTAAACCTGGGGGCTCCTGATGTATGATGCCTATAATAATAAAAGGATGTTTCTAACCCTTTGTAAGAGTCTACTACCTAACATATAACTGCTCCTTCTTGACCTCTACCCTCTTCACATCCCCATCTCATTCACTATACCCCAGCTCCTTAACCACACCTTCCAGTTCCTGAAAACTACCAACACCCAACACTGCACACTTTTCTAATTGTTGGCTCTGTTCATCCTTTCGGCACAATTGACACATCCAATTGCCCTAAACACCTCCTTATTCCAAGCCAATCCCAAAGCTATAAAATTGTTGGCCCTCTGAGCCTAGCTCCAGGACTATGACGAAAAAACCTTTCTTGCATCTAACATCCTAATCTCTCCAAGTCTGCCTCTCACGTAGGAACTCTAACCCTCTGCACACACCTCTGCAACTCCCATCTGCCCTTCTCATGTGCTACTGTCTGTGGCCAATGAGCGTTTACCTATCTTCCATCAACATGGCAGGGTTCCTGTGCACCAGTGGTTGTAGCACAAGTTATGTTCCATAGTAAAGCACAAATCATAATAGGGCCACGTAACTCTTTTTCACTCCAACATCACCAAATATCCCAAAGAGCAACACCTATCACTCCAATTCTAACAGGTATAGGCCTCTTCTCAGCCACTGCCATGGGTGATGAAAGTATTAGAGTGGCCATTCACTTCTACACCCAGTTGTTGTATGAACAAAAGACAAGTTTTTACAGTGTCTCAGTCTATTGACTTCCTCCAAGATCAAATCAGCTCACTAGCTGCTGTAGTCCTCCAAAACCATCAAGCTCTTGATGTTCTATAGGCTAAAGAAGGTGCACATGCACCATGTTGGGAGAACACTGTCACATTATAAATGTCAGGTACTGTCAAAAATGAAAACAAACAAACAACAACAACAAAAAAAAAACTCTAAGACCTCGCTTCCAACATACAAAAAAGGACCACTAGCTCCTCTCTCTGGTCCTCTTGGTGACCCACCAACAAAATTCCAACATCCCCATCATCCTCCCCATTCTAGGTCCCCACAATTTTTTTTTGGATTCTTGAAGTACACTGTGCCATTAAACTTCTTTAATTTCTGGGATTTCTCTAACCCAGGATACAGACCTTCACCACCAAAGAACTTCTCATTCTGACCGGCACATCTGGCACCAGCTTCTATATGGGTGTCATCCATCATCCCAACAAGATTAGTCACCATCACAACATCCATTCAGCAAGAATCAGTTTAAGAAGCACTGCCCCTCTAAACAACCAAAACATGGGAATTATGGATTTCTGCCTGTATAAAATTCACCAGGTTATTTGGTGGTACAATCCAGTGAAGGAGCCAGACATAAGAGCTTATCCATTTTTTCTTTTCTCTGCTCAGCCCAAAACAAACTTCCTAATTCCTTTTGCATGCACACGAGCCAATGCTCCCCCAATCAGCTGCTAACATGTCACCTTGCCTGCCTCCTTAAACTCCATTCCAATCCAATCTAATAAAGTCCAATCACTTCTTTGTCTGAATCAGAGGGAACTTACATTTTTCTGTAACCTTCCTGTGCCTGCAATAAAGGCTTCTTTATCTCCCTCTTTGTCTCTCATCGACACTGAAAAACCTAACACAGACAAGATAAAAAAAATTAGTGTGGCTGGGGCAGGGTGAGGACTGCATGCACCCAGATGATGTGGAAAATGGCAGAGCCCAGGTCTCTGGTGCCCAGTGACAGCTGGTCCCCAAGTAGACAATGAGATGTTCTTCGACATTTACAAGATCCAGGAGATCATGAATGGGCTATGCCTAGAGGTGAAGGACAAGATGAGTAGCAGAACAGCGGGTAATATTGATGACTTACTCATTGGTGGAAATGCCTCTGCTGAAGGCCTGGAGGGCAAAGGCACCAAAAGCACAATAGTCAGTGGTGTTGATATTGCCATGAACCATCACTTACAAGAAACCAGCTTCACAAAAGAGGCCTACCAGAAGTATATCAAAGATTATATGAAATGAATCAAAGGCAAATTTGAAGAACAAAGACCAGAAAGAGTAAACCTTTTATGACAGAGGCTGCAGAACAAATCAAGCATATCCTTGCTAATTTAAAAAACTATCAGTTCTTTATTGGTGCAAACATGAATCCCGATGGCATGGTTGTTCTCTTGGACTACCATGAGGATGGTGTGAGCCCCCTTTATGATTTTAAGGATGGTTTAGAAATGGAAAAGTGTTAATGGATTCAGTGGTTACCTTGGATTTATCACTTCTCTTAACTGGCTGCTGTTTGTCATTCATGCAACACCAGGGTTTTGAACAAATGGGACTGATGTCATCTTGAGTGTTTTGTTTGACTGTGACTTATTTAGAGTGGCAGCATTATTTTTTAGGGGGAAAAACACATGTCATGTAGGTTGTCTAACAATAAAGTATATTTAAACTTAAAAAAAAATACCACAAATGATTTGCTGCATTGAAAAGACCCATTCAATGCAAAAATAGCTGTGTATCCCCACATCAGATATATGGACCAATCTCAAATAACTTAATGATGGACCTCATGTGTTGTGAAAAACATGAACAGTTTAAACCCAAAACTTGCACAAGAAATCATAAATATCAAAGAAAAATGAATGAAATTGATGCTAAAAAATTGAAATTAATGCATCAAAGTTATTCAAAAGAATGAACTAAATAGACAAACCCTAGCCAACATTGCTAAAAGGCAAGAAAAGCCCATATCAATGCAGTTAAAAACAAAAAAAAGGTGAAATCACATGTGTATCACTGACATCCAGAAAATGTTTGTAAATAATCCGAAAAGTTTACTCCTTTGGGAGAATACAGAAGAAATGGATGAATGAAACAGATCATCAAAAAGATTACACATCATAATCAAGAAGGCTTCATCTCACATATGCAAGGTACTTTCACGTATGCAAATAAATAAATGTAACACACCACATGAACAGAAGACAATAAATCAAATGACCACTTAAATTGACACAGAAAAGCTTTCAACAAATATAACATTGATTCATGACTTGAAAAACCTGAAAAGTACATGCAAACACAGTTCTTTCAGAATCTAGCTAACATCAAATTAAATGAAAAACTGAAAGCTTTCTCTCTAAAACCACAAGCAAAAAAAGAATGTCCATCATTACCACTCCTGTTCAATATTATTCTGAAATAAAAGCCAGAGCAAACAAACAAGAGAAATAAAAAGGATACACAGATGAAAGGAATAAGTCCAAGTATTATTACTTGAAGCTGATAGGATCCTTTACATGGAAGCCAAAACAATTCCACCAAGATTGCTATGCAAATATGTTGAGGTAACAAGACAAAAAAATCAACACACAAAAACCACTTGTGGTCCTGACACCAATAATGAACTCATTAACAAAATATTAAAAACACAAACAATTCACAATACCTTCAAGAATAATGAAATACTTAGGAATTAACCTACCAAAAGAAGTTAAACACTTCTATAAATAAAACTACAGTATACAAAAAAAGAAACCAAGAAAGACATTAGAAAATAAATATCCCCTGTTGCTGGACAGCAAGATTCAGTATTGTCAAAATGTTCATATTTCCAAAACTAATATATAAATTTAATGAAATTACAGTGGAAATACCCAGAGCATTCCTTAAAGAATTAGAGAAAAAAATGCTAAAATTCATATGGAAAATTAAACAATTTCAACAAGGATGAAAAAGGGGATAGGGGCCCTGGTGGAAGAGAAGAGGAGGAGGGAATGAAAAGGGGATTTTTAAAAAATCCATGATATGTACAAGCAAACACTCCTAAGATGATTGTAAATTCCAAACATGTACTAAAAAGAATTTTTAAAAGGACACACTCACAATTCTCTCAAAATATATATCTCAATATAAACTATAGCACCAAATTAAAAAATATCTTTTGTTAGAACGAATATGGAGTATATAACACCAAAAATTTTAAAAAGTGGCAAAATCCCAGAGAAAACAAAACACAATTAACAACATTCATTTTTTTAGTGAGTTATGCTTCCCAATTGTTAAAAACATAAAAGCACATAATTACCTTGTTTGTAAAAAAAAAAAATACATGTACATTCACCATTTAAGACACTATGTATTAAGCTGACACACAAAAATATGCAATAATGTGAACTCATATTTTTATATTAAACACTAAAATACATAATCAAGATATTTATAGATTTACTGAAAAGCACATTTTTATTCTCAGATATCTTCATCTTGAGTGTTGTATTTTCTGAAACATTCATGAATAAATACTGACATAAAACTGTTCTTGGCAATTATTCCTACTAGTCTTCACTACATGAGAAATTTTCATAGGATTTTTAAATAGGCCTACAAATAAAAAGTTTCTCCCCAGTGCAGCTTCTCTCATGTATGTGGTAATATGTGCTTGTATTGCTTTCTCACACTGTCTACATGCACAGGGTTTCTCATCAGTGATACATATATTTTATTTCTGTGGAGTGAGGACTTAGCAGCTGTTACAGTTTGTGTCTGAGTGTCCCTCCAAAGCCTCATGCAGTGATAGAGTTGGCTGAGTCTAGTGTTTGTGATTGATTTGTTGTCTAAATCTGGGATTGGCGGTGTGAGTGTGCCAGCATATAACATAAGGGAGGGAAGGAGGTGTGCTCTTCCCTTTTTACCCTTATCACTCTTGTTATGTGGCCACCATGATGGTTGCCCCTTAGCCACACTATCCTGCATTGAAACCAGCTAAGTATGAACTAAAACCTCCAAACACTGTAAGCTAAATCTTTCCTTCCCTCATTTTGGGTGTCAAGTATTTGTCTCAGCAATGAAAGAAAAGTAACCAAGACACCAGCAAATCCTTTTCTACACTGCTTACATGCATGTTTCTCCCCAGTGAGTTTCATGTATTTGACAATTACCACTTGTGGTAAAATCTTTCCTAGACTGCTTCCACACACAGGGTTTCTCTCCAGTGAGTCCTTTCATGTCTTTGACACTGACCATGTGTGCTGAAAGCTTTTCCACATTGTTTACATATATAGGGTTTCTCCCCAGTGTGACTTCTTTCATGCATTTGACAATTAGCATGTAGGCTAAAAGCTTTTCCACATTGTTTACATACATAGGGTTTCTGCCCAGTATGACTTCTTTCATGTATTTGACAATTACTATGTCTACTGAAAGCTTTCCCACATTGCTTACATACATAAGGCTTCTCTCCAGTGTGAATTCTTTCATGTGTTTGACAATTAACATGTGTACCAAAAGCTTTCCCACATTGCTTACATACATAGGGTTTCTCCCCAGTGTGAATTCTTTCATGTCTTTGCCAGTGCCCATGTGTGCTGAAAGCTTTTCCACAGTGCTTACATACATAGGGTTTCTCCCCAGTGTGACTTCTTTCATGTATTTGACAACTAGCATGTATGCTAAAAGCTTTCCCACATTGCTTACATACATAAGGTTTCTCTCCAGTGTGACTTCTTTCATGAATTTTACAATAACCCTGGGTACTGAAAGCTTTCCCACATTGCTTACACACATAAGGTTTCTCCCCAGTGTGAGTTCGTTCATGTGTTTGGCAATTAACTTGTGTGCTGAAAGCTTTCCCACATTGCTTACATACATAGGGTTTTTCCCCAGTGTGACTTCTTTCATGTATCTGACAATGACCATGTGTGCTAAAAGCTTTTCCACAATGTTTACATACATATGGTTTCTCCCCAGTGTGACTTCTTTCATGTACTTGACAACAACTACGTGTGCTAAAAGCTTTCCCACACTGCTTACACATATAGGGTTTCTCCCCAGTGTGAGTTCTTTCATGTGTTTGACAATGACTATGAGTGCTGAAAGCTTTTCCACACTGCTTACACACATAGGGTTTCTCCCCAGTGTGAGTTCTTTCATGTGTTTGACAATTACCATATCTGCTGAAAGCTTTCCCACACTGCTTACATATATAGGGTTTTTCGCCAGTGTGAGTTCTTTCATGTATTTGACAATGACTGTGTGTGCTAAAAGCTTTTCCACACTGCTTACATACATAGGGTTTCTCCCCACTGTGGGTTCTTTCATGTATTTGACAACAACTGCGTGTGCTGAAGGCTTTTCCACATTGCTTACATACAAAGGGTTTCTCTCCACTGTGGGTTCTTTCATGTACTTGACAGCAACTACGTGTGCTGAAAGCTTTTCCACATTGATTACATACATAGGGTTTCTCTCCATTGTGAGTCCTTTCATGTTTTCGACAACAACTGCGTGTGCTGAAAGCTTTCCCACACAGCTTACATGCATATGACTTGGTCCCAGTATGAGTTCCTTCATGTCTTTCACGATGACTCTGTGTGCCAAAAACTTTTCCACATTGCTGATACCTATATGGTTTCTCCCTAGGAGGAATAGTTACATGTCCGTGAAGGGAATTACTCTGAGTAAATGATTTCTCACATTCCTGAGCTACACAGAGTTTCTCTCCAGCATATTTTTGTTCATGTATTTCAATATAGTGGGGTAAAATAAAGGCTTTTTCATCTTCTTTACATACATATTGATTCCCCCCACTGGGATTTCTTTCATGGATCTGAATACCATTGGGTGTGCTAGAGGTTTCCAATTTTTTCTTCCATACAAAAGTCTCTCTAGGGTGAGTTCTTTTACTGAGATCAGAGCTGGATTTCCTATGTTGATTACATTCATAGGGTTTTCCTCCAGCATTTGTCTTTGCATGCTTCTGAAAAGACTGGAAATCACAAGTTCTTCTATTTTCATTACATTTAAGCAACTTCTCTTCAAATTCCAAACACTCATGTGGCTTCACCCCAGTGTGAGCTATGATGGGCACATTTGGAGACAAATGCCCAATTAGGGGCTTTCTTTCAGCTGGTTTTAAACCAACTTGTTTCATATCCACATTAGCATCTGAAGTCCAAAGGAAAATTTCTTCATATTGATTCCAAGCTTTATATTCATAGTATTTTCCTACCTGTTCATTTCTATGTAGATGAAAAAACAACAACAACAACAACAACAAAAATATCAGTCAAAATAAAATGGATCTCCATATTAATGAGTTAACCTGAACAAGTTCTCACCTAAGAAATACTGACAATAAATTAACTGAATGTCCTGAAGGGTATCTTCAAAATAGCCACTGCCAAAAAAATAGTATATATTTGGAAATTTTTCAATTGGAATATTTTGCAATATATAGTTTCACTCTAGGAAATTGGCACATGTGTATACAATACACTGATCATTTGATATCTTTCTCCCCTCAGTCTCCCCCTTCTCACCTTACACCGTTCATCTTTCCTATCTCCAAAAATCTAGGTTTGCTTTTTTCTATCACTACTCTTATTTTAACTCCTGTTTTGTATTTTTGATTTCTCATAGAAGAGACTTATTTCACTTAACAATATGGGTTAAAGGCCCACTCATTTCTTTTGGAAAATGACATGGTATTGTTCATCTTTATGGCTGATTATATAACACATTTTCTTTTTTATTTTCAGTGCTGGGAATTAAATACAGGTCTTAGTACTGAATTACATCTCCAGCTTTTTATTTCTTATTTTGAGAGAGATTCTCATTGATGATTAAGTTGCTCAGATTGAGCTTCAACTTTATACTATATTTAATTGCTAAATCAGTATCCAGAATGCTGGGTTTTCATCATGCTAACCATATCAAAAATTTTCATTATTCAATCATCCAGTGTGGACATCTAGGGTGATTGCAGGGCTTACCTGATATATTACACTGCTCTGAGTATGGATATGCATGTTATCAGTATAATATGATGATTTTAACGCTTTTGTGACTATACCCACGAGAGGTATATCTGGATCAAATGGAAATTCTATATTTTTTGAGACATCTGCATACTGATTATTGTAGTGGCTATACCTAACATTCCCACCAACAATGTTAGAGGGTATCTTCTAAGAATTTTAAACACGAATGAGGGATCAGGGATTTAGCTCAGCAATACAGCACTAGCTTGTCAAGTGCAAGGTCCTGAGTTCAATACCCAGTAAGAAAAAAAAAAAAAAACCAACTATGAATGGGTTCATTATTATAACATTCATTTATACTTTGAATACTGCTTCAAGGTTAGCACTGTTTTTAGATAATAAATGTCTTATATTCCAATATATACAATCAACATCCTGAAGATGGGTTCCTCTCAAAATTCAAAATTTATTCTTTTCATATATATAATACCTAAACACAATCTCATATATTTTCATCATGTTGATAATGAAGGTACACTTTTTACACTTGTATATCAAATAGTGTCATTTGTTGTATAATCTCAGTACTAACTCAGTTTCTTATATTGGAATGTTTCTATATTTAATTATTAAATTATACATACTCAAGCCGCATACATTTTTGGGGAATATATGTGAAATAAATTTGAATATGGCTTCATTTCCTTAGTTGTCATATTTCCGCTCCCACAAAGACTTTTGAGGAACATTCCTTTTCATTCAAATTACCTTATATTTCTCCAGTACTTTCTGTACTCTTCTTCAACTTTGTGGTTATTCCAGGCTCTTCCTGAATTGTAGACAGAAAAATACAAGGAATCACTATTTTAACATATCAAAATTAGTAGATTCCAGTTAGAATCATCTTGTAATATAATCAATCCTGTGACATTCTTCAAAATTTTTTCACATTCTATTAATGAGACTGCACCAATGAATAAGAAACAATGTTCTCTGATTGTATAAATGAGAAAATTATGTCACCCTTACCTATAGCAGCCATGTTCATAAATGTTTCCCCCATCACATCTTGGTAGAGCCTCTTTTGGGATGGATTCAGCAAAGCCCACTCCTCCTTGGTAAAGTTCACAGCCACATCCTCAAAGGTCACTGCCTCCTAAATGATTACATACATTTATACATATATTCATATCCCCCATTCCCATCACCTCTTTTGACCCACTTTACTTTCCCTTTTACAAAGCTGTTTTCTTTTTACCCTTGTTTTTTCCTTTCCCCTCCCTTCCTTTTCCCATCTCCTCTCTTTTTTCCTTTCTTTTCTAACAGCTTCTTCCTAATTCACAATATCCATTACACATACATGGTTTCATTTGCATTTGAAGTTTCTCACAGAGAGAGAACACAGTATTTATACATGTGTGCTCCATTTATTTCACATATATTTCTCAAAGGAAGGCTGAGACTAACAGCATGGGATATCTCAAATCCTCTCATAAAAAGCTGAATTAAAAGCCAGACATGGTGGTACTCGTCTGTAATCTCAGCACTCAGGAGACTTAGCCAGGAAGATCGCCATGAATTTGAAGCCAGCCTGTACTGTACAGTAAGACTCTATCTCACCAAAAAAAAAAAAAAATGCTGAATGGTGGCTGCATTATTTAACTATTAAATCTGTGCCTTCATCATCAAATCCAAGTATGGACATTTTTTGGCAGCAATTCTGACGCTAGATTGCCGCTCACTAAAGCAGAACAGGAGCGCTGTCGCTTCTGCCTGGTCAGTGCAAAGGTATCTGTGTACTGTTTCTAAAGCAGAGCTCACAGAGGGAGCCTGCAAGATCACTATCCATATAATGATGTGGCAGATGGTTTTGGTAGGCCACAGGAAATATTTTCTCAAATCTTATTATTTATGCATTGAGTCCTTCTTCCTTTGTACTTAGGTAACATTTTGAAACTTAAATATGGTTTCATAGAAAAAAGACAGCACAGCAAACAAGATTTATGAATAATAATCAAAATATTAATGGAAAACTTTTACTGGAAAAAGCGTATGAATAATGAAAAAAGGAAAAATGTGGCACAGTAAAGGTTTTGTCACCAAATGGTCACTATGTACTCAAAAACAAAATTCTAGAAGGGTATACATAGGATAGTAATGAGGGGAAGAAGACAAATCAGATGCATGCTATGCATTGAAAACCAATACTTCACAAAGTAATGAGGCATGAAAAGAAAATTTCAGCCATGTGTGGTGGTACATTCCTGTAACCCTAGCACATGGGAGGCTGGTGCAGGAGGACTGCCACAAGCTCAAGGCTACCCTGGCCTGCATAAATTCAAGACAAGTCTGAAATAGACAGTGAACCTTTGCCTCACAAACCCCTCAAAAAAGGAAAATTTCAAAAAAGTTGTATTACTTACAAATAACATCTTTGATTTGTTATATACTGTACTGTATTATACTGTAAATTATTAGTTTAACATTCAATACTTTCTAAGCAAGAAGGCTGACAGGTTACATAATATACATGAAAGAAGTTCAAATACTATCTTTCATGAAACTATACTATTGGGTAGATAGAACAAATGGATCTTAGGAAAAGAAGACAGTGTTCAAAGACATCTATACAGAAAATTGATTCATGATAGAGCTGATATTATATGTGTCTTGAGAAAGTCAGAATCTGTTTCATCTATGCTCAGGGAGAAACAAGTAAGTACTAGGAATCCTGGACTGTATATGCTTCCATTCTATGTATAGTAATTAACTTATATATGGATCAAGAAAGATAAACTTCAATGTCTTCATAATTCATAGAGAAATATTTTTAGATGTGAAATAAACTGTTACATCAGAAGAAAATCAAATAACCATCTGAATTAGAAGGATAAATTGACACACATAAAAATCGTAAGACAAGAAAATACTTCCTGTGTACACAGTATAAAGATTTTCAACAGGGAATAAAGGAGCAATAAACACAAATCTAAAACAATGACTATGACATACCTAACTCAAGAAGAAAACACTGAGTAGAAAACAAGAACCAAATCTTTTTTGAGACAATCATCAAAGAAAATGGAAGTGTGGCAGGAGGACTGCCACAAACTCAAGGCTACCCTGGCCTGCATAAATTCAAGACAAGTCTGAAATAGAGAGTGAACCTCTGCCTCACAAACCCCTCAAAAAAGGAAAACTTCAAAAAAGTTGTATTACTTACAAATAACATCTTTGATTTGAAATTATATACTGTACTGTATTATACTGTAAATTTATTAGTTTAACATTCAATACTTTCTAATACACAATACACAATAAAGAAGCAGACTTAAGCAAGAATGGAGAATCAAGTGATATACTCTACACTCATTTCCATTTTTTTTTTTTTTTGGAGTTGACCAGTGAGTTCACTGTAATATCCAGAGAGTACACTGTGCTATAATTCTTGAAGATGTGATCCTTTTCAAATATTGTACACTCAAAAAATCCTGGACCACATGACCAATGGAATGGATGACAAAGTGCTTTGCCCTTGATACACATACCAGCAAGTGTGAACAACAGTGAAACAAAACAAAGTCTAACAATATTTCTATTTGCAATTTATATAATACTCACTGAAATTTTCAAGGAAGGAAACTAAAGAAATACTGTTCATCATAGAATATTACATATGGTAAACTTGGGAAACATTACCAAAGTGAGGAAGGGATCATATACAGGGCAGGAGAGATTGGAGTCAAGTAGGGTATCAATCACCTGGATACGCTCATTCATTGTCCAAGGTCCAATGATGAAACTTTCTGAATATTTCCAGGATATTTACATTGTTATTGTTGTTGTATTTCACCAACAACTTTAAAAATAAATTTTATTGCAAAATATTTAAATACTAAACTACCATTAAGAAAGCACATATCAATTTCTGTTTGTCTGCAATCATGTATGAAAAGATGAGACAGCACACACTGGGCAGCAATAAGCAAAGCTGTTCAGTTGTAAACATGAGACTCACAGTCGCCAGCAACGATGGTCAAACTCTACAATGTCCATTGGGAGAACAGATTAGACTGGGAGAGAATGACAAAACAAACATCAGAGCTGATCACTGTCCAGACATCTGGGTAATGACGCCAATGCTATGCCCACCTGGACAGGAGTGGTTGTTATGTTGAAACTGATGAGGACAGATTAGATAGAAAACTATGCAAAAAGGTCACACTAGTCTATCACTGATTCAACATAATCCGTAGAAACTAGATTAACTCAACATTGCTTAATCTGTATCTCAAAGTAAATGAAGATTACAGTGATCAGTGATATAAAAAGCAGTTCTCTAAAAGACCAGTTCTCAAAACATATTCCACTAAATAAAGGATGAAACTGCATGAGGAAAAGCATGACTCTGAAGAGAAAGGTTGCTAATTCACAACTATGTCTGAAGATTTCAAAACAACTGTATCAGTAACTGTTAGCTGATGAAGGCAGAAAAATGTAAAATGGAACAGGAAAAAGCAACATGTTTCACAGGGATTGGTTGGATACTGCATAATATTTTATGAAATAAATGCATAGTACACTCTCCTCAAAATCACAAGAAATATTTAACTAAATAGACCATGTTCAGAGCAACAACGAAGAAATTAATTTTGGGGTGAGGGGTGGTGATAAATTGAAATGTATTATGGACATGTACAAACAACCTACAATGAATGTAGTCATTCTGTATTGCTAAGAGGTACAAATAAAAGTCAAAAAAAAAGAGAAAAAAATCTTAATGTGTTCTAAGTAATGGAAATCATCCAAAGCAGGCTCTCAAAACTATGCAAATGAAATTCAAAACCAACAGCAGAACTATATTTAAAATATTCTCAAAATTAGAGATTAAATACCCAATTTTTAAAGAATATATGCTTCAGATGGAAGGCTTGATCAAATATTAAGGGTTTCATAATGTATTAAAATAAACGTACAACATATTATCATTTCAGATGCCCAGAAATAGGTGTTCTAAAAGAAATTAAAAATAATATATATTTATTATTTTATTATTTATAAATATATATATTTATATTTTCTAATAAAATATATATATTAGAAAAGAACAAAATTGCAACATCAGAAAATTAGAGAAATAACAGCAACATAAAAATGAAAATCACTCCCCCAAATAAAAGGACTTTTCTTTACTCATTATTCATGCAGATTAGACAACAGAGAAGAAACTATTAAAACTATCAAAGGCATTGTTAAGTAATTAATGTAATCTATTGCATTAAAATTAAGGAAACAAAAATCATAAAAATACATCCATAGATGCAGACAAAACACAAGAAAGATCAAAAAGTAATGGATCAGATTAAGGTGGAACACATAAAATTGTCATTTGCACTGGAAAAATTGAACTTCCCAAGAAAAACCTAATCAAATTACTAAAATACTCTACCACAAAGAGTATTCCTAGTCTAATATACAAAACTATGTCATGTAATTATGAATGAGATATAAACAAGTGGATTAGAAATTGTAAACCTTACAGCATATGTGGCCCTCACACAGACACTAACAATTTTACAAGTATTAAAAAGCCCACGTATGAAAGAGGTTCAACACTAAGTTACACTAAGTACAAGATATCATCAAAAAATATAAGAAAATATATTATACGAACAAATATGAATTAAGTCATTACACATGTTGACAAAACACAACTACTTATCTATAATAGATGAAAATTTCACAACAATGTTCTATGAATTCTGAACTTTTTCATTATCTGCATGCCAGCATTTTTCTTATTCTATCAAAAATTCTAATTCATTACCACTTGGAAGAAAAAAATAGTAATATTGTTAATCACATCAAAAATATAAAAAATAAAACCAACATGAAAAAACTCAGGCCCACAGAAAATGGATAAGAGTAAAGTGGCTGTAATATTAATTTTCCTACAATCCTATGGGCAATAAGTTGAAGGAACAAAATCACAGATAATCTTTCCAGCATAATGACATCTTATCCTTAATTATTAACTTATTCAAAATTCCAAGTAACTAAAACCAAACAACATTTTGCTTGATGACATTGTTAAGTTAAAAAAAAAAACACCCAGAAAATCACACTTGTGGCCTTTTTAGGGGTAGCCAGATGAAATCAGAGAGACACATTAGAAGGAAGCATTAGATGGTTTGTTCACCTGCATCATGATACTGTGGATCTTTAGGCATATTTTTGATACATGCAAAACAAATAATTTATTTCTAAATTTTTACTGGATTCTTTAGGTATGGTAAATTTTGTGCTCCATTTTAAACTAAGAAAATCATAAATCTTCTGGGTAAATCATGAAAATCAATTGTTAAATCTTCGAGGTAACTTGTGTTTTATACAAGTAACCTGCTGCAAAAGAAGCAAAAGGTAAGCTGGTTAGGGAAGAAGCCTGCTCCACTGCACTTCACAAAAGCACCCACACAGAAGGTTGGACACACTCCTGAGGTTACACACAACACACTAAGCACATGCAGCCCTGGTAGCTCAATCACAGGAAGTGAGACAGGGAGACATGAGAAGTCCGAAAATTTGTATTTGGGGCCTCTTCGTCGCCTAAGTCATCTACACAGGGTGAAATTTCACATCCTCAGTTTCAATTTTGAACATTCACCACATTCAGCTGAAGGATGACTTTGGTCATTTCCCAATCTTTCTTTTGAATTCAATGTGTACTGTTTGCTGAGCACTAAGCAATTCCCAAAGAACAAAACAAACAAACAAACAAACAAACAAAAAGATGCATACCAAGTGAATACACCATCCCAAGTGACCAAAAACTCTGAGGAATTCAGAGCACTGCTCCAGTACACAGCTGGTGTCCAAAGCAGGTGATGCTGTTTTTCATTATGAGTCATCATTCTGAGATTATCACCCCATTAACAGAAATGAATATACTGCCTCAAAAGTGGCTCATGAGATGGACATTCTTATGTTTGAAGAATCACAATAGTAACAGATTCTGTTTAAAATTACACTACACGTAAAGTAACCTCAAATTCACAGACACTTATTGATAGGTTCTGCTAGCCTGGGGTTTAGCTATCTGTAACATGACATCTGCCCAACCTGGTACCAAACCCAGAGAAACAACTTCTTTCTCTAAGAGTAACTTACATATTCTCCTTCTCATTCCAGACAAACCTCCCATTCCCTTTTTGTGAGTGTGCTGAGCCTTCACCAATCCCAAGACTCCACAACCACCCAAGTGCTCTACCCTCAGATGCCAGTAAATCTTGGTTCCCTGTTTTGCACAGGCAGATGCTCTTTCAAATCAGCTGTTGACATGTCATTCTGCCCACCTCCCACACTCCTCCCCCAGCCAGACCTGATGAAAGTGGTTCCACTTCTCTGTTCTCACCTGAGAGTACCTGTCTCTCCTGCAGCCCTGTTGTGCCTGCAATAAAGGCCTCTTTTCTCCTTTGTGTCTTTTAGCATGCCAAAATCTTATCAAGATCTAGGACAAGATAATTCCACAGATGTCTTTCAGAATAGCACCCACACATTCACAACCAAAAGATTACAATATTCTTGGCATACAAATGATTGATAATGTTTAATTTAACCAAGCGTGCTCGCTTTGGCAGCACATATACTAATTTAACCAAGCACTGTAATCATGATATATAGTCACGGCTGGTTAGTCACACCTGTCACATTACTGGGAGGCTGAGGCAAGAGGGTAAGAACTTCAAGATCAGCCTGGACAACACACTGATACCCAGGGTTTCCTTTCAAAATGTCCCATTGGGGTGTGCAAGACCCACAGCTCTACAGCCAAGTAGGATCTTAAATTCTACCTCAGTAACAAATTCATGGAACAAATTTTAAAAGAGAAAACACTATTTGTAAGAAAGCAAAATGAGAAAACAGACAGCTACCCTGTGATGGAAAACTGGTGGGCCTTTGTGCTCTGCTTCTTTTTAGCAAGTAATAAAGATGCTCCCTCCCAGTTTGATACCTGGAACTTGTCACTACTTCATTGGTTTGTCGGGCTGTCACAGGGAGGTCCAGGCGCCAAGACTAACCCAGGCACCACATTCCAAAGTGGGTTTTATTTTTCTCTTGCCCTGTCATGGCTTCATCTCTGGAATTTATAGGTTGGTTAGGACAGACCCTAGACACAAGGTCAAGTAATTGATTAAGTAAAGGGATGTATGTGTTTCTAGTGTAACAATAGTGATACTAGTGTGGGAATGCACACACACTGTGCATGTGTGTGTACACAGATGGGTAGGTGTATTTTATGCACTAAAGGAGGCTTTAAGTGGCTGGCCCTTGCCTCCTTAGCATTTTACTGAAAGCCTGCAGAGGCCTCTACTAAGGCACCCTGCTGGCTTCCTCCCGGCTCTGCTTCTCAGCTCTCTCATTTCAGCTTATTCTGTTAATTGCTCCATGTACTACCTTTTTAAAACTCTTTCTTGTCTGCATTAGCAAGAAAACTTAATGAGGCCCTCATTTTATTCATTTCCTGCCTATAGACTCTCTCTTGTCTTAAAAAAAAAAAATGGAAAAGGGTTATATGTTGTTCAGACTGATGGTCCTGGGCCTAACTTCTAAGACCTACCTACCTTCTACCTCTGCTCCCTTCCTTCCTTCCATCCATCTTTCTCTTCTCTTTCTCGCTAAGTAGTTTAGGCTACCTTGTTCTCACTATGTAGCCTACTCTAGCCTTAAACTCACAGTAGTCCACATGCCTCAGCCTCCCAAGTACCACAATTATAAGCATGTATCACTGTTGCAGAAAACGGTCCAAATATGGGGGAACACTAAGAAGGTTTAGGAGGCACTTTATTATACCTGTGGGCTTTTGATTAGGATTATTTTTTTTTAAGAGGCAGAGCCTCACCCAGCGGGCTTTAAGGCTTTTAAAGGGAAAGTAAGCAGAGAGGTACAAAGGCAAATTTGGCACATATGATTGGACGGTTGGATGACTTCATGGGTTGCTAAGGGAGTTTAAACATTTTGGGTTACGTCATAAGGCTATCAAAAATGGATTACACAGAGGAAGTTATACAAAGATGGGTTGGTTATACAGAGGAAGAAATGTTCTGTTACATTTTAAGTTACATCACAAGGCCATTAGCACTAGTTATACAACGGTGTATTTGAAGTTACATCGTAAGGCCACCTATTATACAAGCTTACATAAAGAAAGGAATGCTATTATCAGGTTTGTCCTGACAAGTCCACTTAGTCTCTATGAGCATTCAGGCAGACTTTCATTTAAAATTTTAAATTCCCTTTCATATCACACCCTGCCAATAATGCTAAGTTAACAATTATTAACTTATAAAAAATTCCAAAGGGTTGAAGACATGTAGCACTCAATTTTGAGATTGTTAAAATACAAAGAGCTTCCCAAAAACCCACCCTGTGGCCCTGCGGGGCAACTGAGATGAAATCAGACATGCATAGGCCATGACCACAGTTGATCTGTTCACCTGCATCATGATTCCATGGATCTTATACACATTCACGGTAAATGTAAAGCAAGTCATTTACTTCTAACTTGTTTTTATTTCTACAGAAGTGACCAATTCTCAGCTCAATTTTCAATAATCTTATGGTTACATCATGACAATCAATTTTAAACCCTTGAGGTCATTTATATTTTATATAAACTTGCTGGGAAAGAATCACAAGGGGCACAGATGAGGGAAGAAGTCTGCCTGTCACCACAGTGCACATGGGAACTCACACTCAGAAGGCTAAAAGCACTCCTCAGCTTACACACCACTCACGCTGCCCATACAACCCCAGGTGGCTTGCCCCCAGGCACTGGCCATGTCAGTCTGGGCCTGCTCACACCCTGCTCAGCCAGCCTCACAGGGTGAGACTGTTCTCCTGCCCACAGGCAGGAATTCCAAGCAGAGACCTCTACTCCTACTGTCAGTGGAAAGCTGATCTTTAGTTTTTCACAATTTCTCTTTCAAACCTAAATGAGTGTTTGTTGAATACCAAGCAATTATTCACTAGAAAATTGTGGTACCCAATTTTAACATGTTCCCCAGAGTTTCCACAATCTGTACGGTTTCAGAGCCCAGTTCTAGGACACAGCTCCAAGTGCAGGTTGGCAAACCACGTGCTGTTGTTTTAAGTCACCATACTGATGTTACCAAGGGATGGCACCCCTTTATTTATTAATAAAAATAAATACTGCCTCAGAATGCACTCTCCCACTGCTCAGGGAATTCAGATAATTTGAGATTCCCAGTTCCAGCATGTGAGGGGTTGGCACTTTTCAGAAACATATATATAACACATACATTTAAAGTCAAATTTACAAACACTTATCTGGGGCAGAATTAAAGGATAGGAAGGCCTCATGCATTCTCAAAGGATACAAATTTATAACATTTTTCACATGAAAACAGTTTTTAAATAGATGTTTAATTTAACTAGTTTACTGTGAGCTTGGTATCTAGCTTGGTGATCCACACTGGCGACCTCACCTCCACTGGGGGCTGAGGCAGGAAGCTCACAAATTCAAGTTCAAGTTCATCCTAGGCAACAAAGTGACAATCAATGTCAACATTTTAATAACAATAATAGAAAAATAAGAGGGCTGAGTGTGTCTCAGAGTGAAGGGCCAGGTTCAACCCAATACCACAAGAAATACACTGTATTCTTTTCTGTGGTTCAGTAACACCTTCCTACTACACTCAGATGATATTGTCAACTCATGTTTTTAACCTATAACAGACAAAATTCCCAGTTTTGCCTCAAAAATGATTTACCTCACTTTCCCTAAATGTCTCACTTTCTAGTCTGAAATCTTTAAGCCATGTTCACACTGAGTCAGGACATAACCCTTCCTTAATATCATGCAAAAAGCACTTTCAGAGAAAAACCAGGGGCTCAGGAGTTGATTTTGCCACCATTCATTATCCCCTAATTTCCCCCATTGTATCTGTTCACTGTTGCTCCTCTCTGCACAGAAAAACCCTTTCATGCCTTACCTGCAATATGCTTGCAGACTTACATTTGAAGCTGCACCCATTCTGCAGTAAGCTTTTTACTCAAATGTCTGTGTCATTCATCATGTCATTTAAAAGAAAAATAGTCTACAGACCATCCAGGGATGATGGTAATTACATGAAAGGGGAGAGCTCTTCTCCTTCTACTGATACCCAAATCACATGGACATGCAAATGTCTTACAGAAATTCTCAGCATGGGAGCTCTGTGGAGAACCACCTGGATGATTCGCCTTAAACAAACAGCAACTACCTCCACTTTGGCTAAACCTGGCCCTTTCTCCAAGTACCGTAAGTACAAAGCTGGCCATTTCCTTTTCCCTTCAATTGGTTCCAAGCAATGTACCTAGGGCTAGCTGAGGTACTGACGCATACTCTTTGAAGATAGGTGAGTCACTGTTTCCCTGCCCCCACCACCGGTGACTCACAAAACATGGCTGAGCCAGGCTGAAGAGCCATGGCTCCAGGGCTGTCAACTGGGTTCTTGCCTTAAAATAGGAGGCTATTAACTTCTCAGGACAGAAGAGTTTGCACATCAGAGCTGAAGCGCTGCCTCCTAAACATCAAATGCTACCTCTATTGTGTTATGCAGATTGGTCTCTCTGCAAATCTTTCTCTCTGCATATTGCAGAGGTGCTTTCAGGCCTCCTAAGCCCATCTCTCAGTACTCAAGTAATTCCCACCATTCTCATGGTCACTCATGCTCAAGATATTCCCTTCTTCATGAACTAATAAAATCTGGGTTAGGCCCTGGGTCAAGGCCTTTGTTCCAATGAACCTTTATCCTGGCTTGACTTAAGACTTCTGGTTCCTCATAATAATAAATATGCTTTAGTGTCTTTATTCTTGCTGTGGGTTGCACCGAAAGTGGTAGATTGGAATTAACACACTAAAACTCTAATAACTTTTCCATGGGATTATAAATATAAAGTTCTTGGACTGTGATGAGGATGGAAACGGGCTTGCTATATAGCTCCTTCTCTTAAGTTTACTTTTGCAGGATTACTGGCATCTTCCCTTCTCTAAATCGATCACTCTTTCCCATTTCCTTCTCATTCTAAACTATACAAGGACTATGTGTGTATGCATGTAATGTATGCATGTATATACATATTACACTGCTCAAAACACAGGATGTTAAACATGCTTGGCTGGTGACTTCCAACTGAACCTCATCACAATTAACATTAAACCATTTCTTTTAAGATTTTCATGACCTTTTGAAACATTCTAATGATGAGAAATGCGGAGAAATTTTTGGCAAGTTTGGAATTTACTATCATCACAATAAAGAATAGGCTTCAGCAGACAACTTGTGAATTTGAGATTCTGCATTCTAACCTTTTATAAAATGGGACAAAATATTCAACATCCACGGCTTAAAGGATGAGAGGCTTACTTTGCCTCACAATTTAGTCCACAGCCGGCTAGCTCCATGGCAGAAAGAGGATGGCAGAGGAGCATGGTGGAGCAAAATACTCTCAAGCCACGGCAGCCAAAAAGTAGGGAGATGAGGAAAGCTGCAGATGGAATATGCTTTTAAAGGCCATGCCCTATGAAACCCACCTCTAACAAGGCCCCAACTCTGCATACCACTTTCAGATGGTGACCTTATCAATAGCTGAATCCACTGGCAAGTACAAGTTCCCACCAATCCAATCAACTTTCAAACTCATGAGACATTTCTAGGACATTTCATATATAAACCATAATAGTAGGTCAGCTATTGTAAGAAAAATTAAGGTTACCAGCACAATCTCACCACTCAGAAACCTCACTCAGGGATGCATTCTCACTGCATGGCATGGTGAGGAGTGGGGCCGCAGGCACTGAAAGACAAACTCTGGTCATGGTAAAGTCGACTAACAGAGACAGGTCAGGATGCTTAGTTCCTGGCAGCAGTCACTGTCCTGTGAAAAGGGCCATAAGAATCAAATACACACTACTGACATTCGCATATTGCACCAAAGGTTCCTACTGGTGCAAGAAGGCCCAGACCCTGCCAAGGCTGCTTCTGTCCACTTTGAAGGAGAACACAGGCCTTAGACACAGCCTTGGGTCACTCTGCACCACCAGTAGCTCTACTGAGAATCTCCTAGGGTCCATCCTGTCAGTACAGCCCACAAAGAAAGTCAGGCTGAGCCAGGTGGAAGGGCTCTCAGCAACTCCCTAGCAGTTCATGCCTCTGGTTCCTGACAGAGAAGGATCCCCTTTTCCAGCCAGCATGCCTGCCTGGAAATTTCAGACAGCACAAACTCTTCTACAAGGCTGCAGTTTCCTGCCCATTAAGCCAAGAGAGATCAGAGAAATGATACTACTTGCATGTGTACAACTGAAACTACAGACTCTCACCCAACCCAGCCCAGGATTCCTCCCTGGATGTTGACTTGACCCAGCCTGAGGGATCACAGCATTGAAGAAGGGTTTACTCCTTGTACTTCAGACCTGGCTATGTTTTCTAACAGTTCTCAGTGGTCCCTTGCTATTCACTATTCCTGACAATATGGTCACAACTGTGCTCCTGCAGTTCTAGACTCAATAGCACATGGAGAAAACCCCTAAGCTCAAAGAACTTGGATCCAGGCAAGAGCAGGACAAATGGAACAGAAGGAAAAAACCAAGATTGTCAGAATGCAGAAATTTGAACAAGGCAGTTGGCTTCCTAGCAGAGACTTCCTCACTCCTTATCTTTTTCTTTTTTTTTTTTTTTTGGTACTGGGGATCAAACTCATGACCACGTGCCTGCAAAGCAGGCACTTATGCCACTGAGTTAAATCCCCAGCCCCTTATTTCTCAATCTCGACATTTTCAACAAAGATTATAAAATCCTGCTAAAAATAATATAATTTGGGATAAATGAAGAATCTCTAATAATATGATTGCAGTATTAAACAAAGGAATCAAGAAAAGCAAAGAGAATATTTTGACTGCTTCAGATAGGCAAGTTCTTTACCTAAAGTCAAAAAGAACACCATACCTCTGAAGAATACTTGGAGCAGAAGGGCAAAAAGAGACAGTGTAACCCCATCCTCTGTCACTTCTCTGTGATTAGTCAGGAACACCTTAGGACTCAAATTCTTCATAATATGCTGTTTCCTCACCACAGGTTGAAAGCTTCTCTCCTTCCACATTAATTTCACTACAGTACAGCTCTCACCTAATGATCGGACTTATGGTCAAATGCACTGGCTTGAGAGATTCTAGGATACTGCAAAGTCCATGTCTGTGTGTGTCCTAGAAGTTACATCTCATCCCTGGCCTTCTTCTCTCTGGGTCATCCCTCCTGAAGAATCCCCATTAGAATTCTGAAGGCTTGGTGCTGGAAGCTTGAAAGAACTGGAAACCAACATCCAAAGGCAATGCAAAGACCAGTGCTCCTCCACAGAAAAAGACTGCATTTATCCCTCCTTATTCCATCTAGGACACAACAGAAGCTTATTGGTTGATGCCAACCACATACAATGTAGGTCTTCCCTCCTCAAGATGAGGTTTACACATAATGTGTAACATGTAGGGCATTATAAATCTGTTAGCTGGCTCACATAACCAGTCAAATGACATATTGTAATTAATGATCACATATACCTAAGTATTTCTCTGAGCTTGCCCTTCACAGATATCCTTCATGTGTACAAATTATACTGATTCCAGCGCAGCTTTGTATTGAGATGCCAAATGTTTTCCAATAAAAGCCCCATGGCAATCACAGTCAGGACTTCAGAAAGTACAAAACCCAAAACCATCTGCACAAGATACCTGTTTCCTAGGACTGTGAAGCTTGTCATAGTCACCATTCCTTTAAACTGTGCATGGATGGATTTAATGCCTAAAAACAACTTTTCCTAAGAAAACTCACATGCACATGACAAAATTTATAGGAAAATGGATAAAATGTGTGTTGTCTACTTTTTCCTGCACATTGGTGATTCTTTCACCACTCTAATGGAATAGTGGTCCAACCTTCTTGTGCCTAGAAATTTACACATTGTTTACATTTTTAAAACTACTGTATCTCTTTACTCCCACACCTTTAACTAACCCATCCAGTCATTTCTATAATAAACCAAAGGTATCTTTTTTTTTTTAATCAGTACTGGGGATTGAACTCATGACCATGTGCTTGCAAGGCAAGCGCTTATGCCACTGAGCTAAATCCCCAGCCCAACCATAGGTATCTTAAAAGTTCCTCTTCTCTTCTAAAAGTACAATTACCATAAGGTTGAATCCTAATGCTGAATCACATCACTCAATTTAAATCAGCTCATTAAAGCTGTGTTATAGGACACGTGATGACATTTTATGTAAACAAAGGTCACATTTGTTGTGACTATTACCAATGTCCTGTCACACACATGGACTACAAGAACACACATAAAATACAAAATTATTTGGCCACAGTCTAGAGATTATAATCTACATGCTTGTAAGACTTCTGAAGTCTCTGAATGAAAGAAGTAATGAGAAAATTAAAGAAAGAAAAAAAAACAGATGGTAGGAAAAGTGAGAGAATGAACAGATAGTGAGAAGAAATATACTGGCCAAATTGCTTATATTAACTATACTCCTGGTAACAAAACTCTAAAAATGGGTTTGGATGCTCCTTACTGTTGCTGTTTTTGCTGTCTTCTGCTGTCATGAACTGCCACCCTCTGCCATGTGCCACTCTGCCATGGAGCCAGCTGATTATGGACTGAAACCTCCATATACTATGAGCTAAATGAACCTTTCCTTCCATAAATAAATGAATAAATAAATAAATAAGGTTTTTTCCTTACTGTTTTTCTGGTCTTTATACCTGAGGATAAATATGATGGAGTTGTTGTGATAGTATGTTAGATCTTTCAAAGAGACTCAGATATTTCCAAAACTGGGATAGAAATAAATGACAAAGGAAGAGCTAGAATGCTTGACAATCAGCAGAGCCAGAGTGGTGGACATCCACAGTGAGGTACACTGCACACATGGAGAAGGACACCTGCTGTCCCTCAGCACAGGAGATTCTTAACTTGGAGGTCACAATGAAGACACAGGAGAATATAATTAAGATGAAACAGCCAATAAGATCTCATACACAGTAAGATTTTTTTCACTGCACAATTCTACTACATGTGGAAAACTGTTCATGAGGAAAATTTCTGGTTATGCTGGAGTCCCGGGAAATAATGTGGAAAACTACTATTGTCACCAAAGTGCTATAACTGAACATATGACATATTATCAGGACAAAGCCTTAAGTTAGGCACTTCTACAAGGGCTGCTCTGCAAACTGTCACACAAAGGCATGGGAAGGGACACATAGTGAGCTTACCCCCATAACTATAAGCAAGGGTTGTGTAGCAAAAGCTGAAGTGGAACATGTGATTAGTTTATGCCACACATATGAAACGGAGGAGGGGCAGAAAGCAGATGGAAAGAGGTACTACTGTACATGGTAGTAATGTGCTTGCTGCAGATAGTATCCTGGCAAGGAACTGAAGTGACTGTCAAAAATTTTCCAGTATAAATTCATCTCCTAGTTGTGTACAAGTCATTCTTTGCAGATGACTGCCATGGAACAAGTACATCAGCAGGTCCAGAGGAAGAGATCTGGCTGGAGTTGCCGCGGGAAAACAAACAAGCCAAAGAGGACAAACTGCAACCAAGTGCAACAGTGCTGAACAGGCACGGCTCTTGTGCCGCTGAGAATGTTAACAGTGCTGAAAACTCAGCTTGTTGCACAGTTCAAATGGCAATTTAACCACTTACCAATCCAATTATTTAAATATAAGATGGTAAAAAATTGCATATTTTTTCATTAATTTTTATAACACAAAAGGAAACATGAAAAATGATTCTTTTATCAAATTCATTCAATAAGAGAATCAACTGGTTGAAATGACTCCTGCCAGAGTGATGCTCAGAATAGTCAGTGTATACACTATATCCTATATACAGCATTCCTTGTCTGATGCTTGGGGGAAACTATCAAGTGGTTAATAACTATGTGCTTGAACAACATACTGAGTAGTGATTAGTGTCTTTTCCCTCATCTACTCAAAAATAATGGTCTTAATATTCTCCATGGTGATAAGGGTGAAATGAGAGCTTTATACTAAAGGCTTAAGCCAGAACCTTTAGCAACTACTTGGGTTTTATTAACACTGACTGACTATAAGAAAGGGCATGCACTTATAGACACGTAGACAGGAACTTATGATCAAGTTATAACACACCTACCTCAATGTACATGTGCTAGGAAATATGTGTTTATATATATATATATATATATATATATATATATATATATATATATGCTTTATAAAATATTTTCATATATGCATATATCTGCTTTATATAAATATTTTCTGAGTCTTTTCTTTATTTAGAATGTATTGAATTAATGTATTTGAAGTGTTCCTTATTGGTATTTCTTCCAGACAGCATAATCTCAATTCTATAGAAAATAAAAGGATATAGGGATGCTGCTGCACATTTGAAATCCAGCTTCCCTTTTTTTTTTTTTTTTAATGGTTCTGGGAATTGAACTCACAACCTCATGCTTGCCAAGCAGTCACTGTGCCACTGAGCTGCATCCACAGCCCTGAAATTCAGCTTCTGAGGAATCTCTAAAGCAAAAGTATCATAATTTCAAGATCAAAACAGATAATTTATCAGAAGGCTTCACTATTAAACAACCAACAAAAATATATATTTAACGTTAAACAACCAACATAAAATACATTTCAAGCTTTCTGAATTCAAATAGTAAATACCATTGTATCCCTGAGAAGTAGTGGTAGAAATATCACTGAGGTAAAAATATTAAGTAGTGGGCAAAAATTGCTAATTTTAACAGACTTCAGAAATACAATGTATGAATTGTTTAATGTACTTAGTAATATTAAAATACCATGTACTAGACAAATTTCATGTATTTACAAAATACAAATCATATAAGCAACTCTTAAAAATCATTTTGTTAGGGCACATGAAATATTTCAATTACAAAATATAAATATTAAATTGCTTGGAATAAGGAAAACTACAAATATAGGGAAGGCAACTTTAAAAATCTCATGTATGTTCTTTTCCAAGTATAGGTGCAAGGAATGAAGTATCACAATCCCATGAAGCAGGTGCTTTACAACTGGACCACATTTCAATTCCACTCATGTGTCTTAAATGAAGTACTTAAATAATCAATTAGTTCCATAGTAAATCATGAAAACAAATTGGAAATATATAAGATTAGGTGGCAAATTTAGTTTCTAATACTAAAGTCTGAAATAAAAAAATACTTTCATTTAAATATAAGAAATACAGTTAGTGAAACATTCCATCAAAAATATACAACTAATAGTTACGGAAAGAAGAATCAATATACTGAAAAAGATGGACAAAATAAGATATAATCATAACAAGAAAGGTGTAACAAAAATCATAAAGTGAAACACAGATACAATTATAAAGGTCATGGGTAGTTTAAATTATGAGAAAGCACCTCACTAAGTATCCCAAACAGGCCAGAAACTTGATCTTGTGTTAGTTTTCTGACTGCTGTGATTACAGATGCAGAGCAATGTTATATAAGAAACTTGAAAGCATAACAAAATTAATAGTTCAACGAATTTTAGATAAGAGACAAATTCTTTAAAATATGTAAAGTTTCAAAATTGGTATTAGAAGTGGGATGCTGGAAAGTTAAAAAGGTAGCAAAACACTATGTGACAATCAAATATTTCCTAGTATATATTCATCTCCCTCTGAGCTGGGGGTGCATACCTGAACCCAGCACTCAGGAGGCTGAGGCAGAAGGATCACCATGACTTTGAGGCCAGCCTAGGCTACAGTGATTTCAAAGCCAACCTGACTGCATAGTAAGACCCTGTCTCAAAACATAAATAAATAAATATGTAATTTAACAAATTTTAATAAAACATTTTAATTTCCCAGTGGTTTACAAGTGATTCCTTCAAAGTTTTAAGATATAAGTCAACACATGATATATGTATGTGCCTATTTACAATGAATAAATTTATAATGTATTAAAAATTACATGAATTATAATAAAAATAAGTTATATTCAGACAGTTATGGTCTCATGTGTATGTAATAATAAAAAAAGACAAAACCATCCAGTATGTTTCATCAGATTAATGCAATCTTCAACCAAAATTAGGTGTTTACTAAAATAAGGAATTATAAACATTTTACACTTAGGCATGCAGATTTTCTATACAACATAAAACATTACCTAATAAAATATGAGAGTGTAACAGAACATACTAGTTAACTGATATCATGAGTGCCTACCCTGGGTGATAGACATCCTGGGTTCTATCCACAGCACATACCATGCACATGTATGCACATGTGTGCACACATGCACCCCCCAACTGTATCACTTTAAAATAAAGTGGTGGTTACTTCATAAAAGATGCTTCAGCATCAGAAATCTATCATAAAATTCATAGTAAAAATTAACAAAAGAAATCATCTAATTACATATTTTTATTACATATATTTAATTACATATATCTGCATAAATATATCTTCTAGACCTCCATTTCTATTGTTTATTAAAGGTTTCTAAAGAAAACAAAATTAAGATTAATAACAAGGTAAAGTGTACAGGCCATAAACTGAGTGATGGAATGCTGAATCAAGACACTGTACATGTTTCACTTTAAAATCAGAAATAAGTATGTTCACTGTTACCACTATTCAATCACTGGCAACCAAACTTCATATGTGGTGTTATAGGGCAAGAAAACAGAAATAAATGACATAAGGCCTCAAATGAAAGTGATAAAATCACTATCCCTGAAGGATAATCAAGAGGTAACATTTTTTAACAATGGCACAGAGACCTATGCTGCCAAACACAAGATCCTTTGGAAATAATAGTGATTCTCACAGAACAAATCAATATAATAAAGCTCAGCAATTCCCAGTAAGAGTACAAATTTTGGCTCTCAAAGTCAATATATATTCACTTCAGAGAAACCAACTGGTCATTAGTTCATTTTTGAACCACTACTTTGTACCACATTAGAAGTTAAAATAGAGAAAAAAGGCATTACATGTTTTCTTATTAGTATAATCAAAAAGTGCAAGTGTAGACCTATGACATGAAAATATAGGTAAAAAATTAGGGGAAAAATATATTTTAAAAAATATATTAGAAGATGGATCATCTTTAGTTTTTGCAAATACTTCAAATTTACAGCATCCTTTATAAAGAGAACTAGATGTTCATTCCACTTTGCTTCCTCCTTCGGCTGTGCCAATAAGATGCTTTTTTGTAGGGATTACTTCGTAAAATTTCCACTGGAATACAGGCTTCACACTGAGAACTGATCCTAAACACCACCACACATTTATACAATATATCCACTTTTATAAAATTACTAAAATGATATATATTAATTAAAATCTACAAAATCTTCAAAGAAAGATAAAAATACATTGAAATAAAATTGGGAGATGATGTGAATCAATAGGAAATAATGTGAAATAATAGAAAATATGACAATGTGACATGCTACAATTCTTCTAAAATCTCTTCTAAAAAATAAATGGAACTGCTATACTTTTCAGATCTCAAATAAAAGGAGAAAGGAGTGGTATCCTCTCCCACTGGGGAGAACATTCTATGCTTTCCATCATCTAAGTCTGGGTCTCAGACATGGAAATACAATAAATTTATAAGAAATTTCAAAAAATACTACTGATTTACTCGAAACACTTTGGATAAGGCTGGCACTACCAATTAAGAGGAAGAGGTAAGGGTCATTCCATCAGATGGTAAAACTGCTCCCATTACAGGTCAAGTAATTCTGATTTTCATATCACAATCTTGAAAAAATGCAATTCAGCCCCAAAACAAAATTAATTAAGGTTACCCTAAAACTGCAAAAAGGGTAACAGGATTTCTGCTTAGCAAACAAATATTGGCCAAAGTTAACGAGCGGATGAAAAACTGCAGAAAGGATTTTTTGATTTCTACAAATAAATACCTAGAAAAACAAATGACCGATGATATAAAAAAAGAATCCACAAACACGATCACGTGTGAGGAATAACTAATGTACAGAAGAGCTTATACAGAAAAATGAAAGAAAGACAGAAAAGCAGGCACAGACCCAAGAAACCTGCAAGGAAGAGCCCGGGGGAGCCGGTCGGGAGCCCCGGACCCAGGCGGTCGCCGTGCGCTGCGCCGACCACTGTGCCAACACTCCGGGGCGCCAGCTGACCGCTGCCGAGGGCGGCGTGTCCGCACCTCAGCGCCGTACAGGCCGGCCAGGGGCCGCAAGGACCGCGCCGGGAGCCGAGGCTCGACGCGGGCTGACAGGGACTTGGGACGCCGGCCACCACTGCCGGCCCTCCCTGCGGCCCTCACTCCCCCCTGCCCTCGCCTTTCTGTCCCCGGGTGGGCGCGCGCGGCCGGCATCGTTACCATCGTGGGCTTCCAGGCGCGCTTCCCACACAGCTCGGAGCGGGGGACACTCTCGTCGCGGAGCGAGGTGCTGGCCCCCGCGCTCGGGGTTCAGACTTCCGCGCTCGGACACAGTACAGGCCTTCTTGCTACGGCCCACCCTATTGGAGGGTTCATACAGCCCCGCTGATTGGCTCCTATTCCATTGCCCCGCCTCTGAGTCGAGAGTGACAGCAAAACCGAGTCCCTCGCTGGAAATGCAGCCCAATGACAGAATGCAGCGGGCCCAGGACCAGTGTCTCTCCCAGAGGCGTGTCACCTCGCCTCGTGGGAGTAATGACTGCAGTCGACCAGAGTTTGCTGTGGGATTTTCAGAGGTGCCCTTGCCTTCTTACTGCATGCTGTGGGCTCTCCGTGTGTGTTGCTCCTGAAAGTCGCATCACGAGTGTGTGCAGACGTTTCCAGAGTCAGCACCCTATGGAGAAAACTCTTGATGTAGAGAACGCCTGAGTCCAGGACAGATCAGGACAGTGGGCAGAGGGAGGCCAGATGTTAGGAGTGTCAGAAACTTGACGTGAGGCAGTTGACTTCGTGATCAAGACTTTCTCACTGTCTCTCACAATTTATGCACTTTCAGCCTCAATAAAGGAATATATGCCTAAAGAATTGCTACCGAATAAATGAAGAAAGCAGACTTGAATGATAAAAATATTCCACAAAGGAATCAGGATGAAGTAAAACCAAACATTTGAACTGCTTCAGACAGGAAATCTATTTCATTCAGGGTTGCAAAGAAAATCTCAATTCTGAAAATAAACATATTTCCAAGTGTGAGGGTGAGAAGGATTGTGACCTGAAGTCTGATAGTCAATCACCTCCTGGAGATGTGGCAAGGTGTCCTGAGGGCTTCAGAATGTAAGGCCACATGCCCTACAGTTACCTCCTCACAGGTCAGTAATGTCTTAATATTTACTAGAAGGAAATTGTTAGCTGGGCTCTTGTGATCCCCTTGATTGGCAGCTAGCTTGCCTTGAGGGAAGTGTAGAATATTAGCAAAGCACGCTACTGGGTGTGTCTGTTGTGGTCATGGAAATGTGACTTTTCTGAGCCATATATCATCTCTGGTCTTTTCCTCTTGTCTCCCTTCTGGCTCTCATATGATAATTACAGTTCTTTTACATTTCTTTTCACCAGGACATTTCTGCTTTAGAGAAAGTCAAACGCATACTGCTATAGTAATTATAAGTAAGCACATAGAACATTATTTTATGTATCATAGTCCAGGAATTCTGACATGAGAACTTCTAAGTCCTTTGAAAATTCCAAAGTGAAAATTTTGCACTCTGTATGATAACCAGAAGTTAGTGACTGAGGTACTGTTGGTTGCTTCTCATGAAAAATGGCCTGAAATCCAGAAAGATCAAGAAATTCTTAAATGCTGGAACTTTTAAAAATGGTATTTGTTTATAACTTGCAAATAGGTTGAAATTTTCAGCCTCCCTACTGGACCTGTAGAAAGAAGAAAAGATGTTAAGGCTTACTTTATAATAAAAAAACACAAAGCTAATTTTTTTGTCAATATACTAGGAATTTATTCACTTGTAATGCAGGCTATCTTCCTCATTGTAAGACACTGAGCTTCACTGTTGTCTAAACCTACAAGATGCTGGTAAATTCCACAACCCCTCTATGCTGTGACCAAAAAAACATCCATACATTTTTGAAGACCAGATTCTTGAGGACCAGAATCAGTCTTAACTCAAAGCCATAAACTCAACAGCTGCATTAAGCTTGTAGCTTCTAGCTGACTGACCAGACATCCAGAATGGGCTAAGACTGCAGGCTGCTTTTCAACCAGGAGGAATTCTCAATTTCTCCACCTCCACACCACAAATCAGGATAGGTGTTAACTTCCCACATTACCTCAACTCTGCCATAGCACTCTCCTTGCCCCACCCATATGGATTGTTTTATACAACTAGCTGGAGAAGGCCACAGAAATAGGACGTATTATCACTGCTGTGCCCTTTGCCACATGCCCTTGAAGTGACCTTCTCCACAAAGTCAATCTGAAAACATGTGGGGAATCCCAGGGCATTCACAGAAAATTCAGGTATTGAAGGCTCTCCTTGAGCCCATATCAAGGGCTCCTGACCAACCCTTTCTGCCCAAAGCATGCACCACTTCCACATAGGGAGAGCAGCTCTCAGGCTTGTTGGAGACTGGGTGGAATGAGACACCTTCACCTCCTTGACATCAAGGCTTGTGGTTAGAGGGGATAGGAGTTGCAGTAACAAAGAATGTGAAGCCTCAGTTTTGTCCTGAGGTATTATAGCTAGAAGGTTTTCTAGAACATGTTAATTTTGACCTGACATAGTAATAGTGGTTCCTTTTGGGCAATGCAGATGCCACTTATCTTGTGGTAAGTTCATTAGCCATATGTCCTTAACCAGACAGTTTTAGTCCTATCCTATTTCTGGGTCATACAATCCAGACAATCTGTAAGAATGGTGTATCTGTGTGTTTTAATGAACAATAAATACAGTAGTGCCCACTTACCTGAAAGATACCTGTTTCAATATCCTCACTGTATGCCTCTAACAGTGGGTATTAATAAACCCCATGTTTCTATTCTTTACATACATATTTATGATAAAGTTCAATGGATAAATTATGCACAAATAGATACTGTTGTATTCAGGGGTTGTGAGGAGAACAATTACAATCAGGACACAGAATTTATATTTTATGATGGTCACCCAGATTTAAACACAAAAAAAACTTCAAGAAATCTGTCCAAACACTAAAACCTAGAATATTCAGTTAAGGGCCTGGATCCCACAGCAATGTCCTGCATGAGTCCAGCTGAAGACCTAGAGCCCATGACAATACCTCCCATGATTCCAACTGGAGGTGTAGATCCCATGACAAGGACTCATCATACCAGTCTGTTTTACATATCTTCTGGGAAGGCCCAAAGGACAGTGGTGGAAGCCAGAAAGTCTATGCAGTGGGATGAAGGAGCTGTACCAGTAAGTTGAGGGTTCTATAATGGAGTCGAGAAGTCATGCTCAAAATAGGGACCAGGGCTGCCCTGAAAAGTAACACAGCCACCCTGAGTGACAAGAAGGTCCCAAGCTCCTCCAACAATAACAGTCGAGTACATGCCAGGAAGCCAGTGTGACAAACTTCTCCTGGAGAGTCAACAGCACACATCATCCCCTCCAAAGCCCGGAAGCAATGCTCAATGTAAGGAGCAGAGCTCCCCAAAAGTAAACCACAGCTACCCTTACTGACAAGGTCCCAAGCTTCTTCAATGATAATGGTCAAATTCATAAGGGGGGAAGTCAGCATGACAAGCATCTCCAGGAGAACCAATGGCTCCAAACAACCCCACCACTTAGGAGAAGGCCTAACCTAGCTCTTCTTTTCCATGTATCTATTTATGCTGGCAACTTTCCTCAGGTGGGCCAGATACACTCATCATCATGCTGATTTAATTCAGCTGGTGTTAAGTTGACTACCAGTTTTTAATCAATAACAGATACTATGAAGATTCAACATGTGTGAGTAAAGTAGGAGCTAGATAGAGAGATTCAGAGAAAAACAAGTAGAAACACAGGAAATTTAAACAGGAAAGGGACATACATCCAGATCCAAAGAATCAGTTGGAAAGATGATATTTATAGATCAAACAGAACATATGCATAGGAGTTGTTTTGGTTACTTTTCTTTCATTGCTGGAACAAAATATCCCACACCCAAATTAAGGAAGGATAAGTTTATTTAACTCATCTTTTGTGGAGGCTTCAGTCTATAATCAGCTGGTGTCAAGGCAGGGTGCCATGGCACCAGGGCAGTGCTTCAAGGCAGCTAGAAGACAGCAAAAACAAGAGCCAAAAAAGGAGAAGTGCAGATAAAAGATTCTTTTTGTCCCTTATTATGTATGTAGGCCACATCCATATAGTGGGTGCAGCATTCACAGTCGTAATCTCAGCATTGGACTATGAATTAATCACAAATTCTAAAAGTCTGCCCCCATGACCTCATGAGGCTTTAGGGGGACATCCAGACACAAATGATAACAGGAGTTAAGAGGAGGGGGAGCTTTCCATCAGGATTTGTAAATTGGCCCATACCCTTGCTCTATGGGAGCAGCCATTCTGAGACTTCTCATAGCATTTAAGGGATCAAAGCAGCACAGAAGAATCTAGTCCAGAGGTGGTGAACCTATGGCATGAGACCCACAGCAGGCATACAGAGCCCTCTCTGTTGGCATGGGGGCCAAGTTGTCCCAGCTTATGTGTGACAATTTATCAGCTTGCATATAGTGGCAAAGATCACATTAGTTGTGCAAAAGCATGCCAAATGACAACTTTTAACTTTCAATTAAAAAGTTGCTTATATTACTGAAAGCTCTGTTACTGTGTTTTTCTTTTAAGACAAATATGTTGCTGCGTGAATTATTTTTCCTAATTTAAACTCCAGTGTTTTGGCTTAATTGCAGAGCAGACTCTGTGATAAATGAGTGAGTTTTGAGTGCACGTTGCTCATTTGGTCTCTAAAAGGTTCACCATCGCTGGTCTAGTCAGTCTCACAGGAGAGGCTGGGGGTATATGAGCCCCTTCATCTCATCGTTCTCCCTCTAAACACTGAGTAGGTTACAGCCAGGCAGCATTTTCACTGGCTCAAGGGAGGCCAGTTTGGAACAATGAATACACAGGATGTGCTATTCCTGGGACACCAAATTGTTGAAAACTAGATATACAAACAAAACCTTGGGAAAAAAAAACCTTGGAAGCAACCAGGGTAATCAAATCTACTCCAGCAAGTTACAGCTGCTTCCCAGGGAAATGGAGGCTGCAAAAAATAGAAGCACCCCTATTATTGCAGGAAGAAGTGTCACCTTGGAATTAGGCATCTAGAGACAATGGTTTCCAAAAGGGAAGGTGAAAGAAAATTATCAGATAAATAGAAGTGGACAGAATGTGTTCCCAGGAGCTCTGAATTGAAACAAAATCGTTATGCTGGAATGAAATAATAAAAAAATGGAAATTTAACTGTGCCAGACAGAAACAAGAGTGTCAGAAATGGTGAAAATATTAATGCAAAAATATTACTTCTAAATTTGTTCTTGCTTTCTGTCTTAGTTACTTTTGCCACTGTTGAGACAAAATACCCAACACCTTCAGTTAAAGGAGGAAAATTTTATTTTGGCTCACAGTTTGTAGAGTTTTCAGTTCATAATGAGTTGGTCCCTAGGCAGGGTGGCATTACAGAGGGGCACCACACAGAACAAAAAACAATTGATGATGTGAAAGGCAAAAGGATAGAGGCAGCAAAAAGCAGGAAGCAACAGCTGCAGTCTTTTTTCTGTCCCTAATGTTTTATCCAGGTTACCCTTAAAGTAGATAGCACTCACAGTTAATGTGGGCCTTCCCATTATTGACAGTCAGAACTCACTATCAGTGAGTTTAGTAATCACACACCCTTGATCTCAGTATCATACCCTTAATCCCAGTACTACACATTCCAGATCCACCCATCTCTGAAAAGCCCCATTTATGGCCATATGAGGCTTTGGGGAAACATCTAGACATAAACCATAACACTTTCTCAAAAAATAAAATGGTAGTTTAAAGCAAATATTATAGTAGTCTATTGTGGGGATTAAAATGTAAAGGTCCAAAAGATAGGATGTTAGCCTTCATGCTGCCAGAACAGAGAAGGTGCTCTCTTGTTGATTCTACAGAGACTAGAAAGGCTTGAGATCATGTGAGTTACTGTTCTCTAACTCACACTGGCAAAGAGGGTATTCTGATGAGCCAGTAAGTAGTACCAGGTTCCATGAGAGGGTCCGATAGCAGAGCTTTTGAGATAGAGACAGACAGATGAGTACAGGCAGAGAGATGGCAAACAGCACCTGGGCTGGAGGTATTTTGGCCATATACTATACACTGAAATCCCATTGAGAGAAGACACAGAGATGACCATGATATCTGGCAGACAGAGAAGGGAGCATGAGTTTGACTAGGAAAAAGAATGGACATTATGGATAACTGGCAGTTTGGCCAAGTACATCATATTTGCCTCCTCTCAAATATTTGAGGCAGTCAGATACTAAGACCATTAAGAATCCCTGAAATTGCCATACTTGGAATAGACCTTGCAGCTAGGATATGGGTCTAGAGGCTCTGGTAGCCCATATTGCTTCAGGGAAATTTCTGACTGGCTTATAAGTAGAAACTAGTAGCCAATCAGAATCTGACTATGGCTATAGTGTAAAGGGAGTTGTGTGGATCCTCTGGGTTGAAGTTACAACTGTGTGAAGTGACAAGTTCCAAACAAATTGAATAGGTGAAAATGGCAAACAATATCATGAAAAATAAAGACAAGAGCACATGACTGGAAGACACTCTACTTAAAGAGATCTTCATAACCACAAAATTTTTCTTTACATCATCTACACACAGACATAAAAAAGTAAAAAAACAAGGGAACAAGATGCCTTCAGAACCTTCTAATTCTCCCAAAGCAGATCCAGAGGACACCTGTAAGAGGAAATCAAACACCAAAGAACTAAGGTGCACAAAATGATTAAATGAAGCCAAGAAACTTGGTGAGCTCAAAGATGACATAACCAAAGAGAGTAGCACTAACAAACAAATTGATCAATGTGTTAATAGAAGAAAAAAATTAAGAAAGCAGAGCAAAACTTCAAAATATGAGTGAGAAACTGACCAAAGAAATAGACTTCATGAAGAGGTGTCAAAGAGAAATCCAGAAGATAAAGAATTTTACTAAATATATAAACACCAGAAATGTAAGTAAAGGGTCTCAGACCTCAAGGACAAAATGTAAAAATGTGATAATGTACACCAGGAAACCTAAAAAATGATAAGAAAATTAGGAAAATTTATCCAACAACTATAAGATGGTGATAAGAAGATTAACTTAAGTCTAGTTGGAGTTAGAAATTATAAGATAGTACAAATGAAATAAAAAAAATCTGTTTATGGAAGTCATAGCAAGAAACTTTCCAAGTATGGGGAAAAAACTCTATATACAAGGCAGTGAGGCTTACTGAAAAATAAATGATGCTATTAAAACAAAAACTCCCCATGACACATAATCAAAATTTCAGAAGTCCAACACAAGGACAGAATGTTAAAAACTGTCACAGAGGAACAAAAGTTACTTATAAAGTTGAACCCATTACAACTACAGCACACTTTTTGTCTCAAACTGTGGTCAAGAAAGCTGCAATGAAGTGTTTTAAGCCCTAAAGGAAAACAGCTTCCAACACAGACTAATATATCCTACAAGAGTATTCATCAAAATTGAAGGAAATAAGGTCATTCTATGACTAAGAACACTTAAAGATATTTATGATAGCCAAAGCAGCACTCCAAACACATACTCAAGAATATTCTAGAAAAAAAGCAATAAAGCCAACAAAGTAAAAAAATCTGGTAGAATGAAGGCATCAAGCAAGATTATCTGTTAAAGAAAAAGAAAAAATAAAGGGGCAAATGATAAAAAAATCTAATGATATAAGTGAATATCTTCTAGAAATAATTCTCTATGTAAATGGCCTCAGTTCCTAAAATAAGACACAGAATAGTACACAGGAACAAAAAAAGAGTTTGTTGCATTGAAAAGACTCATCTACTCCAAAAATAAATTCATAGACTAAAATTCCAAAGACCAGGGGAAGCACTCTTATTCTTAAAATGGTTTTTGAGCTGATCAGAAGCAAAGAAGGTCATTACATTTTAGTTAAGGGAAAAGTTTATGAGAAACAGATCATATCTATGTCTTGATATCTGTGATATGGCTATACCAAATAGTTGGTTTAACCAACTTCAAAAAAAAATGCTACTGGACTAAAAGAATAAAATAAATACCAACAAAATCATGCTGCATGACCTCAATACCTCATGATCATAAATGCACAATAACATATACAACATATCAAGAAACAAATATCAGAATTGAACAGTAACACCAGAAAAACAGAGTTAGAAGAGATCTACAGTGTTCTACTGCATTACAAAAACACAACTTTTTCTTAAGAGCGTGTGTAGCTTTCTTCAAAAGACATCACATACTAGCCCATGAAACTCTCTTAGATAACTGCCAGAAAACTGAAATTACATGTACATTATCAGATCATTGTGAATTAAACTAGCTATCAATGACAAAATAAATCACAGAAATTTTATAAATTCCTGGAAATGCAGTGACATACTACTAAAAGATCAGTGGGACACAGTAGAAATCAAGGAAAAAGATAAATACTTCTTACAATCAATCAATGCCAGTACATTAAACCAAGCTCTTTGTACACAATTCAAACAGTTCTAAGAGGGAATTTAATAGCCGTGAATGCCCATATTAGAAAAATAGAGCAACCCCTAATAACTTAGTGATGCTCCTTACATTTTTAGAAAAGCATAAATAATCTAAACCCAAAAGTAGCACAAGAAAGAAGTCATATATATCACAACAAAAGTAATGAAATAGCCGCTAAAAATATAAAGAATTAATGCACCAAACAGCTGGCTCTTTAAAAAAATGGAATCAACGGACAAACTCTAGCCCATATTACCACAGAAGGAAATAAAAGACCTGAGTCAATGCAATTAAAAATGAAACAAGTGAAATCACAATGTGTATCACTGAAATCCAGAAAATGTTTGTAAATAATAAGACAACTTGTATCACAATAATGGAAAATATAGGAAAAATGGACAGATTCATAGATATGTATGAATTTCCAAAACTAAACCAAGAAGATATAAAAACCCTGAAGAGTAAAATAATGGGCAAATAAACTGAAGCAGTTATAAATCTTATTAAACCCAGCACAAGATTGGATTCACATATTCGGGTAAACTTAAACACCAATACTTCTCAATATCTATAATGAAATAGAAAAGGAAAGTATACTCCTAAATTCATTCCTGAGAGCTAGCACTATTCAGATTTTTGATCACAGAAGAATGTAAACCAATAGATAGATAGATAGATAGATAGATAGATAGATAGATAGATAGATAGAATAAAGGCCAGTCCTTTTAGTGAATGTAGATATAAAACTCCTTAACAACATACTGGCAAACAGTGCAACAAATCATCAAAAAGATCACACATTACGATCAAGAAGGCTATATGCAAGTTAGTATCACATATACAAATCAGTAAATGTAATACATCACATAAACAGAAGCAAGAAAAAAAAATCATATGAGCAATTAAATAGTTGCAGATAAGCTTTCAACAAATACAACATTCATGATTTTAAAAACCTAAAAATTAGGTATAGATGAACCTTCCCTAAATCAGGTTATATCTATTTATGACAATCCTATAGCCAATAATAAAATAAGTGAAAAAACAGAGATTTTCTCTAAAATAAGAAGCAAATAAGAATGTCCACCATGACTACTCCTGTTCGATATGTGAAGTAATAGCTAGAGCAATGAAGCATGAAAAAGAAATAAAAGGTATATAGAGAGGAAAAACAGTTAGTCAGGGAATCATAATTTGAAGGAGATAGGATCTTTTGTATGGAAACCAAAATAAATCCAACCAAAACGCCTATACGAGTACATAGAGGTAGCATGACACAAAATCACTACACAAAAAATCAGTTGTGTTCCTGTATGCCAATAATGAACTCATTAACAAAAATGTTAGGAAAACAAACAATTCACAACACCTTCAAAAAAAATTATTTTGGCCCACCTTTCTGGTTAGCAGCTGTGGTGCAAGTGGAGGGTGAGCCAGAAAAAGAATCAGTTAGTGTCTCCCGAGATGCAGCCACGTTGGAATTTACCTACTGGCACATGGGCTGAGAATCAAACATTTCCCCCGCCCCATTAGCAACTGGCAGCCAGAGGTCTGAGCATCTCTTGGGAAGATGACCATATGCAATATAGCAAATATGGGGGATTTCCTTCTATCATCTCTTTGAAGGCAAATATTGTTTTCACTGTTTGCTTTGTTCTGATTGTTTTGCTCTATTCAATATTATCTTTTAGTTGGCTTTATAATGTTCTGTTTTTGGTTTGATTTTGCTATATCTGTTTGAATGGACAACTATTGTGAAGATAATGAGATATACTATGGTACCTATTACTGCTATCTCGGAATCTGTGAAGTTCTGTACCAATTTCACTGCATTGTCTTGATTGGCTTTGTTCTATCTTGTTCTGTTGAATTTTACTATATTCAAATAAAAAAATAATTTTTATTTTAAAGAGAATAAAACCAAGTAAAATAAAATGGAAGAAAGCCAACCAAAACAAACCAGTGTAAGTGACACAGGACTTCAAAACAATACGAAATCAATAATGGTTACCATAATGCCTCTTATTGTCTTCAAAATAGCTGCAGATAACTTCAGACATAGTAAAAATCAAATAAAACAGGACAGAATAGAACCAATAAAAACAAAACAATAAATGCAATAAAAGACTTTGAAACAAGATAATAGTAAATCCAAAATGGCTTCCTAATATGTCTTGTTATCTTTGAAACAGTTGCCCATTCCATCAGATATAATAAATCAAACCAAACAAAACAGAATAAAACCCAACCCAACAACACAATGAAAATTATATAGGACTTCAAAACAGGATAATAGGGAATTAACAGAGGCTACCACCTTTAGAAGGAGATTCACCCATAGGTGCTACATTGTGTGTTGATATCCTCTGAATACATGATCAGACTACTGGCTTTAGACCTGCAAAGTCAGTGAAACACTAAACACAAGCATTAAATTGTGTTTTACCTCAATAGCTATCATTGCAGCTTGTGTTTTTCTGGATCAGTTAGTCACTTACAGGAAGGTGGGAAGACTAGGGGACTTTGCATACAGGGTGTGGCATGGCTTAGAGGGAGACTATAGCCTTACATCATTGGGTGCAAAGTGCTAGGTGTGACCAGTATAGGAGGTCAGCTGAAAACTGCAGATGGAGTGTGGTGTGATTTGGAGGGAGGCCATAACCTTGTAACTCAGGGTGTAAGCAAATTTTCTGTGCTGTTTCCAAGTGTTCTCAAGTCAATCTACATGAGCTTATCAGCTGTCCCCAGTGCTAACAGCTCAAGTGGAATATGTACTTTCATTGAACTATCTTTTGAGCTCCTTTCTCATAGAATGTCTTTTGTTCTCATTTAGTAAAGAACGCTTTTGTTTTCATTATGTATTTAAGACAGTATGCTCCATTAATAGAGTGTCCATATGCTCTCTCCATATGCCATCAGTCTACTTTTCTTCATTGTGTGACAGGAGTCATCAGAGATCAACACCATCATCCCCAATATTAACTGGGGAGCCCCATATTAATTCAGGAATTACACAACCCTGAGGCATCTGGGGTCTCCCAGGTTCCTCTCCAACTTCTCTTGTCCAGCTGCCGCCTTTCCAGGCCCTGCCTTGGCCTGACCACTCCCTCCTCCTGCTCTCCCCAGGGCTTTCTCCTGGAGAGGCTCTGCTGAACTCAGCTCAGGTGTCCACCTCCTCCTCTAACCTATCACACCTGCCCTTGCTCTATCCCCTGCACAGTGCCAGCAGGCTGACTGCTGAGGACTGGTGTAGAGAGGGCCGGGACACTGTGGCCAAGATGGGTTCAGAGGGCTCAAGTGATCATCAAGGAAACAGTCAGTAGAGAAGGCCCCAGGGATGTGATACACTGAGAACGCAGAGTAATGAGTGAAAGGGGCTTCCCATTTTCTCCCTGAACCCCAGGGCATGGCTCACCTGCCCGCTCACCCACACCTACACCAGGCAGCCTCATCCTCTGACCAAGAAACCCCAAGAAAAAGGAATTTCAGGAAGCTTCTCTTCCATCCACTTCAATGCTGTTCATAGTCTCTGCAAAGGTAGGAGAGAGGAGTTTTCCACACTCCTGGGAACAAGAGCTGTGACTCCCAGGACAAGGCAGATTGAGATGTGAAAGTACAGGGCTAGAGCAGAAAGGCTGGGCATCACCATGGTGACCACAAGGTAAGAAGGCTCAGGAAAGAAAGAGACTGGGAGACAAGGAAACTTTAAACTGTGCAGCAAAGGCCACAGCAAGATGGAGGATTATCTCCCCACAGAGGGTCCTGGTATTGTCACAGGTGTTGCCTTCAGCCATCAAACTCATCTTGGAGGGACCAGGACCACAGACAGGGCACAACAGGGCCTTCAGAGTGAGACACATCAAAGGCTGACCAAAGAGGGGCAAGAGGAAACCAGAGGGAAATACAAGGCTTGTCCTGGAGACAGCACAAGCAGACAGCTGGGGAGAGTGGAGGAAACAAGAGAAGAAGGATTGAGGTCAGAGCTCATCTCAGGAAGAGGACAGGATTAATCATTCAGCAAGGCAAAAGGATGGGTGCCAAGGACTAGGGCCATCCCAGTTCTGGACAGAGAGACTAAGAATGAGGGGAAGCAGAGCTTATAGCAGGACTGGAGCACCACGGGAGCTCAGTAGACCAAAACAGAGCAACTTCAGGTGAGCAGGGGCAGCTGGGTGCTAGAGGAGCTTGGGAAGCCCTAGGAGCTCACAGGACCAAAGCAGAGAAGCTACAGTTAAGCTGGGGACATTTGTGTGCTGGGAGAGGACAGGGCAGCCTGAGGAGTTCAAGTGTCCAGGGCAACACATCAAGTGAATTGGGGCAGGTGGGTGCTAGAGGAGACATGGAAAACCCTGGAGCTCAGTTTTCAGAAGGTGATGGGAAAAGAGTTGGCAGAGGCAGCCTGAGTCTCTCTGGGCATAGACCAAGCTAGGTGGGCCAGGGGAGCAGAGCACAGGGGGCCATCAGGAACTGGTACACTGTGAATGCAGAGCAGTGAGTGACAGGGGTTTCCCACTTTTTCCCTGAGTCCCAGGGCATGGATTACTTGCCACACCCACCCACAGCTACACCAGGCAGCCTCATTCTCTGACCTAGAAACCCCAAGAAATAAAAGGAACTTCAGGAAGCAGTCATGCTTCAATCCTGTTCTTAGTCTCTGCAATAGGGATGGAGAAGGTTCTATACTCCTGGAGACTAAAGATGTGACTCCAAGGACAAGAAGGGAGGTTAAGATGTAACATTGAAAGGGAAAAACTGTACCAGAAAAATTGTTCTTCTTAAAACTTTGTTCTTTTTGAAACTGTCTAGCTCTGTAACTGCTTCATGGTTGTATAATTACTTTTTGAACCCTGTAACCACAAGAGCATCTGTCTCACCTTTATAACTCCTGCTTATGCATCATATAAAAATGCTAGGCCACAAGCTGTTCCTGGTTTTGTTGATTGGGAGTGTTCCTAGCTAGGACCACTGATGTAAAATAAAGCTGTTCACTGTTTCCAGACTTCCTTGGATGTGGTTCCTTTCCTAGACTCAGTTTTTCCAGAACATTCTTAGTTCTCTGAGTGGGAAGACCATACTAACTGCTTAGGTCACCGGCAGGGCCCAGTGGCCAGAGCAGAGAACTCTCCAGCCTCCTTGATGGGCAGGTATACCCTCCAGGTTTTCTTGGATTCCCCTCAACGTCTTGGACCAGAGACCCCTGCTCAATGCTAGCAGCCCTGTCAGAACCAAGGAGGGGGAAAGGTCATAGTCAGGTTGGGACTTTGGATAAGGTGAGACCTCCACGGGTGCCCAAATCAGTCTGTCAGTCCTACTTAGCTTGAGCAGAGGGGGAGTCTGATCAATTCTGGTTAGTTAGGGCCACCCTCAATGGATGGGGTGGAGTGTTTAACCTCTGAATGTCTGCTAAAGATTGTGTGAGTGCCTGTAATGAATGATGAAAGCAATAGGCTATTTCATCTGTGCTCCACAGCAAAGAGTCCCTGTGGGACCGCAGAGCTACAGAGCTTGAGTGGGTCCAATTTCTGCAGTTTCATGGTTATCTTATATGGCTAAGTGGGTGACTCAACCTGGTAATGGGATCTGACCAGGCCTGGGATTTATATGCATGCACCTATTGTCAGACAGAACTTTGTCCCAAGAGGGAAGTGGTCACAGCCAATTAGCACTTGGATCCTCATTTGTGGAGCATCCACCCTTTGTCTGTTGTGCCATCATTCAAGGGTGCACAACATACCTGCAGGAAGATAGAGAGAATGGGTGCAAGTCAGAGTAAACCCACAGTCCTTGATTGTATGTTGAAAAACTTCAAAAGAGGATTTCCTGATGACTATGGAGTGAAAATGAAACCTCAGAAGCTCCATGCCTTTTGTGAAATTGAATAGACAAATCTTTGCCCTATCTGGCCATCTGAAGGGACACTTAATGTTGAAATTGTCCATTGAGTTTGGAACAAAATGACAGAACCTAAAAATGACAGTCTATCCTAGTAAGTTTCCTTATATTAATTTCTGGCTCTACCTGTTTCAGAGCCTGCCACTTTGGTTCTGCACCTGTGTCCTACATGACAAGAAAGCCTAGTCATCAAAACAAACCTTGAAGGTCATCTGAGAGACTCTCAGATTAATCCCAAGCCAGAAAAGCTTTATCCTGTTTTGCCAGAGGACCCTGAGTCTGACCTGCCTCCTCCTTACATTCATCAATTCCAAGCTTCTTGGTCAGCCATGACACCTCCATTGCCAGTTCTGTCTCCTGTACCACAGTTTCTTGCTCCCAGATTCCACAACTTCACTGCCAACTCTGTCTCCTGTATTCCAACCTTCTACTCCCCCAGACTCACACAATAACACATGGTGAGCCTCCTGAGCCCCAGATTGACTCTCCACTTTGTGGCATCAACATTGCCAGAAATACTGACTGTCCCATTGGCCTTATGCATATGGGTTTTTGTCCCATCCATCACTGCCTCCGTTCTGTCACTCAATCCAAGGCTCCAACTCACCTCCAGCTCTTACTTCATGCTTGGGTGCACCCAATCAACACTCATGATGTACTAGCAGCTGCTCAGCTCTACTGACCTCTTAAAAGTGGAAACATCACAACCCATACTATTCATAGAAGCCCCAGGTGATGACAGACTTCCTTATATCCACATTCCAGACCCACCTGCTAACACAGGATGACTGTCAGCAACATCTTATGACTGTTTAACACTGAACAACACTGCCAAATTATAGATGGGCCCCAATCCTGGTTAAAGACAAAAGTCCCTGCCATTGTGGTGATACTGATGCTTTGATAAACACAGTCTCCCTCAAGCATGTCCAAACTGGGACTGTAGTGTGGCAGGACATGAAACCTTAGATCAGCACTGCATTGCTGTCCTTTCAGGCCTCAAATAGGGAGGAAAAATGCCAATAAATGTGTCTAAAGTTTCTGAAGTTACCCTTAAACCCAATGAAAGTTCAGCCAGATTTTATGAGAGACTCTGTGAAGCCTACTGGACTTTTACATACCCTTTGACCTTGAGGCTCCTGAAACTCAACAAATGGTCAGTGCTGCCTTTGTTGCAAAATCAGCCTCTGACATTAGAATAAAAATCCAAAAGGTTGATAGCTTTGCTAGCATGAATGCTACCCAGATACCCCAGATTGCTCAGAAGATCTTTGCAAACAGAAAGGGAAGGAAAAAAAAAGAAACAATAACACAAGAAAAACTGCAGACTCCACCAGAAAGCTGCCTGTCCTTTGGACACAATGTTAGGAAAGTCCATTCCTAAAGTCTCCCACCAAGGTCAATCCATACATGAAAACTGACTAAGGGGACCCCTCAAGCCTCACAGCCTAAAACTGGTGGCAGACCCTGTGCCTTAGCAGCTAACCAATGTGCTCACTGCAAATGGTTTGGAAAGATAAATGTCTGAGGGACACAAAGAAACCTGACTTTCCAGGCCACTTCAGCCTGAATCTCTTCTCTCACTCTTGATGACACAAACAAATATGACAGGCTGGAATCTATTAGACTGGACCCTTGGGAACCCATAGTCATTGCCAAAATCAGGAGAAAATCCATGATTTTTATGGTGGACAGAACTGAACATTCAGTTCTGACTCAGCCTGTGCTCCCTTAACTTACTGGCAAATTTAAGTCATTGGCACCACTGGAGCCCCCACCAAAAAGAAATTCTACTAAAGCAGATCATGAAAGATGGGTGGGCATTTTATCAAACATAAATTCCTGTACATGCCTGGGTGCTCTAGCCTCTCCTGGGGCATGACCTCATTTTCAAGTTTCTTTTGTTCCAAACCACCCAACCTCCCTTACACTCAGGTCTGCTGTCCCTTGATTATACCCCAGGAAGAATAGTGCCTACATTAGCCTGAAATGGCTGATAATCATAACCCTGAAATTTTGAGAGACTTGTTTCTAGAAGTATGGGCAGAAGACTCACCTCTGGGGCTTGCTATCAATCATGCCCCTTTGGTGATCAACTTCTGTCTCAATGCAACCTCCAATGCTGTTGAATAGTACCATATGTCACAAGAGGCTCAACTTGGCACCCAGTCCAACATCTCTTGCTTGAAACAGTTTAGGATCCTGATAGATTGACAGTCACTTTTAACACTCCTCTCCTGCCAGTGAAAAAACCTCTGTGCCAACAGGAGGCCAGACTTACAGGGGTAGGACTGTAGAGAGTAGCGGAAGCTGGAGATTCATCACACATTTATGGGTTGGTTGGAGAACAAAGAGAATCTGGGCTGAATCACGTGAACAAGCTTCTCCAACTCAGAAAACCTCAATCCCCAAGACAATACAAGCAATGGGTTACTAGGCAATGGGGTGTCATGTGACATTAAGTTGCTAAATATATAAATAAATGCCCCTACAGTGGTTGACAAGTTCAGGAGAGAGGGCTCCATCTGATTCCAGCTTTCTGTGTCTTATCTTTATTTTTTCACCTTCTCACCACTCTCATGGTCCTCACCCTGGGAAGTTTGACAGCTACATGGGTCATAGCAAGTGGTGCCTGAACAGGGGATTGAAGTATGAGGAAACTTGTTATTTAGCAAAGGAGGACACCTCCAGTGTGCACACTAAAGGGAGGGAGGTTTGTTGATATCCTCAGTAATGAGCCCATTGATATCATCAATACTCAGCCCATATCAGGTGTAAAACATGGAACAAACACATTCTCAAGAACCACAGATGTATATAGAAATGTTTGTTGTATTCTTGATTCCTCTTTTAGTTTTGTGGATGTTGATTAGAGTGTGTCTTAATGGTCATCAGTTTGTTGGGATGAGCACAGAATACTTAGTTCAGAGTAGTATTTTAAAATCAAGACCCAAGCAAGAAAAATATGGCAGAACAGCAGCCACCTTGATAATGTTAACTCATCCAAAAGCAGCAACTCCTGACTTTTGAGCTCAAATTTTGCTGCATCACAGATTGAAGCTTCTGCCTCTCAGGGAGTAGAGCCATTTTCTCTCTCTCCCCTACAATTGGTGCTATAAGAAGCCAGACAGATGGGGAAATCAATGGAGGGTTTTCAACATGTCTACCTTGTTACTGAAGTTTAAATTCTGAATAATCCAGGACAAGCTGTGCATGTTCATGAGGCTGTACCCCAAGACCTTAAAAGAATTAAAACAAGGTGCAGCTACCCATAGTCCAGCAGCCATTTTACCTTAGATGTAATAGAACTTATAATACAACAGATTATGGCCCCAAATTATTGGAAAGGAATAGCTAAAGCACATTTAAGTCCAGGGAGTTAGTTGTTGTGGAAAGTAAATTTGTTTGAATGGTGCATAGATCAGGCTACTTGTAATGTCACTTACAACATAGCCATTACACAAGATATGTTAACTGGAGAAGGTGCCTTTGATGCCACAAATAATCAATTTACTTTTGAATTGCAAATATGTGAACAGATTAAAATAGCTGCCACCAGGGCTTAGAGGGAACTTCCTTCAAAGGGTGAGACATCCCTTGATTTGTCTTGTTTTCATCAGGATCCTGATAAAACTTTTCAAGATTTTGCTGCATGCTTGTTGCAGATGAGTGGGATTATAAATGACACAGAGGCTAGCAGGTAATCATTCAAAAACTGGCTTTTGCAAATGCAAATAAATGGTGTAAAGAGACTTTAGGGCCCACAAAAAATGTGCTACACTGTCTGAAATGATTCAGATTTGTGCAGACATTGGCCCCTCATATGTACAGGGGGGCACCTTGGCAGCAGCTGTCATTTGGGTTATTCACCCACAGCCTGGAGGAAAGGGGAAAAAAAGGTTACTTGTTCTAGCTGTGGAGGTGAGGGACATTTTGCCTGAGATTGCTCTGTTACACTTGTAAAGGCAACACAGCCATTATCTGTCCCTTCAACAAAATCTTCTGCTATCTGTCCAAAGTGTTGACAAGGATATCATTGAGCCACTCAGTGTAAGTTCAAAACTGATGTGGAAGGCCAGCCTATTCCAGAAAACTTTCAGCAGGGACTGCCTCAGCCCTGCAAATAGTAGGGGTGCTACAACTCAGAGAACTTCCCTGAGATGGCATGGCCCTGCTTGGCATGACAGATTTCTAACGACTGGGGGGCCTCCAAGGGAGCCCATCCCTGGCAGCAAGGTGGGCACTGACCCCTTTCCAGTCACTATCACCAAAGTATTGGTGTAGGAGGCTGAGGCCCAAGGAAGCAGTTCTCCCCTCAGGCTGATAAACTGCTTCTGGTAGTGGAGCTTGCACACAGCCTCTAGGTGATGAGGTGGGAGCCACAGCCATAGACAAAAGCAGTGAGTGGGAGCCCCAATCATCCAAATATGAGATACAGGTTTTTTTCTTCCCTCTACACTTAAGACTGATGGTGACCCAGTGTGTACAAGTACTGCTTTCCAAATGTTTTGTAAAACTTTTCATATTTTCCTTACCACAAAAATTCCTTATAATTCCCAAGGTAAAAAAAATTGTTAAACATACTCATTGTATGCCCAAATTTTAATTATGAACACAAAAGGGGAATCCATTTCCCTACAAAATTTGCACCTCAAAGTAGACTTCACTTGGCAATATATACCATTAAAAATTTTAAAATCCTACTAAGGATTGAACTGTAGCAGAAGAAAGACAATTCAATCAGGTAAAAGAAAAAAGGAAGAGTATTTTTTTAAAAAATGTTCATATGGGACAATGAAAGCATTTAGTTCAATGCTAATTTGGGATCTAGGGTATGCTTGTGTTTTTCCAGAAAATGCTAAACTGCCTATCTGGGTATCAGAATATGTTGTCTGGCTATATCACAGACCCAAACCCAGAGGAGTTGATTTCATCTCTGGAGAAGGTGATGCTCAGTCCTATGACAGTGATGCATCAGAGACCACACCACACCACAACTGATAGTAAAGAATAGAGCTAGAACTGACCTTGGGCTAATTAAGGGAGCTGACCTAAGATGCCCAAAGGTGATAACCAAAAAAAAAAAAAAAAGAATCAAAGGTCTGAGTAAGTGACTGCATGTAGAGATAACTAAACTAAAAGTTTCACGAAAGAAAGGGACACAAAATGTACTAGAATTCTTAAGATATAATGCAAGGAGATCCAAGATGGCCAATTGAGGTGTAGCATGATAGAGAGCCTCTCTGAGAAAAATAACTCAAATGCTGGAATCTGACACCATGGAGAGGACTGGATGAAAGGAGAGGAATTCTTGCAACCCAGGAAGAAACTGAGGAAAAAGAAAAAAAATAAAGTAAAAAAAAAAAGAAGAAGCATGGACAGAGGGCTGGAGCTGGGCACACTCTGGTAGCTGTGCTGGGCATGTCTTAAGAGTCCAGTGATTCACAATCTAGCTGGGGTCATGGCCCTTGCTGAGCTCAAGACCTTTGGCGGGAGGAGGCGCTGCAACAGGGGGAGTGGAGACGGTAAGCAGAGCTGCACAGACTTTGGTGAGTGCTGGGAACTGGATTCCCCAGAGTGAGATCACTGGCAGGATGACATTGGATTTGAGCAAGTCAGGCTTGAATCAACGGCTGAGGCAGCTTCAGTTGGCAGCTCTTGGCCCAAAGTGGGATCTGCTTGGGCTGGGCCATGCCTCTGATGGGGACCCAATAGCCAGGTACGAGGCTGTACCAAACCTATGACACCCACAGGGCACAGTCTAACATGCTGAAGTCACTCACTGGTTGAGAGGGGAGGGGCCGGCCCACACTGCCACCCTTGTGTGCACCTCACAGATCAAAAACAGACAGGGGAGGGCAGCACTGCCCTAGCCAATAAGCTGCAGAGGGATTTAAGGCAGTACATAAAGGTCTGGACACCTCCACCATTCACCTGACTAAGGGAAACCAGAAGCGTGATGAGACAGAGAAACAACAAAAGGCCTTCAACCACTATAAGCCCAGGAAGGGTGAGTACAGAGGAGATTGAGGGCAGCAGACATGCAATATCAGACACAGCCTCATCAGAAATAAAGAAATACTTCCGTGATCTCATCGATGAATTTAAATCTGAAATTCTAACTCAGGTGAAGCAAGATATAAGAAGATTAATAAGAGAAATGCTGGGTACTCCTCAAGAAGACTCAAATGGAAGAATGGAGGAACCCAGAGAAAGGAGTGAAGCCTTTGATGAAGAATATAAACAAAATCTAGAATACATGAAACAGATCCAAAGAGAGTATCAGGAAATTAAAAACTCCATTGAAAGCTGGAAAAACTTCTTAAAGAAACTTAAAAACAGACTTTTAAAACTTGAAGATAGGTTTGCAATGTATAATTGCAAAAGGAAGGATCTCTTAAAAATAACAAGAAACCAGGAAGCAATGATACAAAGGCTAGAAGATGACAAGAGGATTTATAACCTAAGAATAAAATATGTGAATGAAGATGCAGGGACAAATACAAATGAAATAAAAAGGCTATTCACTGAAATAATTAAGGAAAACTTCCCATGCATAGGAAGTGATGTTCAGATATATGAGGCATACAGAACTCCAGCCAGCTACAACCAAAACAGATCTACACCCAGACATATAATAGGATCCCAGAAATCCATCACAAGAACAGAATATTAAAAGCAGTCAGAGAAAAGAAACAGATTACCTATAAATGAAAACTCATCAAAATCACAGCGGAGTTCTCAATGCAAACTATCAAATCAAGAAGAACTTGGAGCAAAATATTCCAAGCCCTGAAAGAAAGTAACCTCCAACCCAGATTGATGTACCCTGAAAAACTGTCTCTCAAAATTAATGGAGAGACAAGATATTTCCACGACAAAGAGGAACTGGGGGAGTTTGTGACCACCAATCCAACCCTGCAAAGAATACTAAAGGACATTCTAGAGAGAGACAAGAAAGTCACCAGGATTCCAGGAACAATGGCAGAAAGGCCTCAATGAAAGGGGCAGGCAGTGGAATGAAGAAGAAAAGTAAACAACAACAGAAAAATAGCATAGCAGAGATGAGGCAGAGAAGATTGGCTATATTGCTGTTTTGTCTTGACTGATTTTATTTGAATCTGGTATGCTTGAGAGTATAAAGTCTGGGAGTAGGAGCAACTACTCTGGGGATGGCAAGATTCAGTAGGATACCCATTCTGGTTTGATTATTAACTGCCTTTGAAGTCCTATAATGTCTCCAATGTTTGGTTTTTATTAATAGTGCTATATACCACTGTTTAATTATACTATGCCTGACAATATAGACAATTTTATTGAAAATATCAGGAGACATCATGGTGACATAGATCACCTAGTATTGTGGTTTTATATGTCCTTCTCATTTTGTGTTTTTCTAGGAATTTGCATTGTTGACTTGTTTTGGTTTGTTTTTCCCTCTAATACAGAAAGGCTAGGTATGCATGTAGACTTATACGTGTGTAGAACTTCTAAACAGTTTACGAGAATTGATTATAGTTATTGTAAAAAAAGAGAGGAAAGTATTCTAAAGGATATAACTGCATATATGTTTGAGTGTGTAGGATTGATGACCATAATACTAAGTTTTTTGTTGGATAGATGAACAGAGCTGATTGCAGTCTCACTGTTTAAATGTCTATTTTGTATGCTTTACTTTTGTAACTTGAACAACTACTTCTAGGAGGAAAATATGTAATTGTCAACTAGTGATTTCTTACTGGTTTTTGTTTTTATTTTTTCTTTGAAATTTTGTATTATTTCTATCCTCTGTTTCATTTTTTTCTCTAAATAAAAAAATTAAAAAGATACAATACAAAAATGTTAATTATAGATAAAATTTTGCCCCAAATTTTTCTTACAGAAGAGCTCTGCTAATTGACCTACAACAAAATCTGACTTGTCTATTTATAGTTATACCTTCTATAATTGTAATAGGTTATTATAATTCAATTTGATCAAAAACATATTTGAGTGCACTCTGATTTTGTAAAGATGTTTGTCTATCCACCTGTTGAACTGTGTACTTGTCTGTCAGTCTGTCACATCCATGAACAGTTATTTTTTATTTGGGCTCAACAGTTTTTTGTCTTTTATTTTACATTTTGGGAACATTTGATCAAAGTTGATTTGGGGTTATAAATTTAAAAATCATGCTTCCACCTGGGTTGCCAGTTGATCAAAATAATGCTAAAATTGGTCATGTAAATTAATGTATATTGTTGTTCATTATGACTTAAGAGTCTCTCATTGAAAAATTATTAAGATAATTAAGGAAAAATCTCTTAGGGTGGGGGGAGATTGTTGGACAGGACTTCAATAATTGAATAAGAAAGCAGTTGCCTGCTAACATTAACCAGTTCTTGTTCATTGATGGGAGGCTCCAATGATCTCTATAGTCTTATGGCCCAATAGTCTATATTCTTATAGCACCATAAATGTTATCAAAATATATTACTGTGATATGTTTGACTTGGTCATCAAAAGATTAAATTTTCCAGACAACAAGGTTTTTGATTTAAAGATGCTTTGGTACAAAGGTCTCCATATGGCTATGATAATTGATTGTTGTTTTTGTAGTATATTGAATTATTCATACCTACAGATGTACAGGTCTTCCAAAATATAATGCAGGGATTGTTTATGGTGATAGGTACTTTTTCTGACTTAGACCTCTGCCTTTAACAAAAACTTATGTGATATACATCCCACTAAAGGTCAACAAGTTAGATTAAAACTTATTTATTAGAGAGAGATGACTGATGAAAAGGAATATTCTATGTCAAAATGGAAATTCAGGTGTGTTACAAAAATGTCATGATTGTCATGATGGCTTTGATTTCTAATTTTCTGTATAAAATATGTAACTTTGTTAACATTCTATAGAGATTCAAATGTTAAAACATCCATGGCTAATAGGAAATAATGGTTCTATTTTATATTCTAAGTTGCTTAATATTCAGATGAGATAGTAATAGTAAGCTTATTGACACCATTACAATGTAATGTCATTAAACTTTTCTTCTGGATGTTCAACAACTGAGGTTTGGAGACCAAAAATTAGAGAGATGGATGGGCTACGAGGATAGCCAATATTTTGGCCCCAGAACTCTGAGATCAATGAGGATCCATGACATGAGAGAACCTCTGCCACAGCATCCTATACTTGCTAAGTCCCTGGTGGGACCATAGAGGAAAGTGATCATCAGTGTGTAGTGTCCCTAAGGACAATCACTAGAAGAAAAATCTCCTAAACTTTCACAAAAAGCAACTTGGTCAAGCAATGGCAGTGACTCGTCCAGATGGCTGACACTGACTGAAGTACTAAGAGGTGCTATGCAGGGTTCCAAGGTAATTCCTGAGAAGGTTTAACTGACCTTGATAGATAACAGGAGATTGATTGTAATTAATAGAGGTCTCAACTTAACTTGGTCTTGAACAATCTGCATAAAGTATAACTATAAGAGGTATAAAACAAGGCCATAATAAATGTTAGCTATAAAAGAAACTTAAATCACCAATACCTTCTGATAATTGCTGGCAATACTAGTAAGTCATTACTATTATGAATTAATAGACTGTACAGGATTTTAATTGCTAAATGCAGGCACTTCAAATCTTTGGACTGGAAATCTTTAGCCTAAGCCAGTAAGTTCACTCAAAATAAAAAGGGTTCAAGGATAAAAGATCTACAGAGTTCTACAAACACAGCTTCTCCAACTTTTAAGTGGCCACCCATTGTTTGCAAATATAAAACAGAATAGAGGGAGAAGCTAAAGCTGGAGATTGATCACATATGTAGGGACCAGTTAGAGAACAAAGATTGTCTGGGTCAAACCATGTGAACAAGGTGCTCCAGCCCAGAAAACACCAAGCCCCAAGACAATCCAACCAATGGGTTGCAAGGCAATGGGGTGTCACATGACATTAATGTTGGGAGCTGTTAAAGCTGGAAAGTGAACACATGTGCAGGACTGCAGCATGGCCTGGGCATGGCTGACTCAACAACAAAGAGCTGCCTCAAAGGGCAAGATAAGGCCATAGCTGAGGACACCTGGCTCCAATCCCAATTAACTAAATAAACACTATAGCTGCAGGCATTTCACTCCTGTAGTGAAAGTCAAGCTGGAAGCTTTCTAAGATACTTCTCTCACATTAACATAAGATAGTTCTCCTAAATTAACATAGTCTGTAACTTTGAAAAGTCCTTCAATCACTCCCAAGGTCCTGCTCAATTTCCTGTGTTTTTCACTCTAACCCTTTCCTTCTTTGAAAACTAAATATAGGCCACCAAGAGACATTCTTTGTCTCAAACTCTGTGAGATGGTTTTGTTCCTTCTGGAGCCCTAAAATCATATCACTTGTCTTATGTATTTAAGCCCTTGCTGTACACTCATTTGGGAGATTGAGGATGTTGGCCAGGTCCCTGATACATTAAGTTGCCAAATGTATAAATAAAAGCCCCTACAGTGGGTAAGCAATTCTTTTTCTCCACCTGATTCCAGCTTTCTGTCTTGATTTCTTTACTTTTTTGCCACCCTTCATGGGCCTTACCCTGGGAAGTTCAAGAGTTGCATGGGTTGCAGCAACAGACTGCCAAGGAATGGGCTGCAGGTGCTTCAGTGGGCCACAGAGTGCTGAGGATGACCCACAGAAGCAACGGCGGAGGGTTCTGGAGAGAAACAGACCTGGCTAGACAGCTGGGTCTGTAGCTTGCTGAACACACTGGGATAGCCTAAGCTTGGGAAGCCCTTGGTCTGGACTGCCCTGGAGCTCACAGAGAAGGATAGCTAAGGTGGTCAAGTGGAGCTGAGCATGGAGAACCAAGGAGGTGGGCAAAGGCAGCTATGAGCCCAGTTCCATTACTGCATAGGAAGAAACAGAATTTTCAAAATAGATGGGACTGGATGGGCTGGCAGGTGCTGGAGGATGTGAACTGTGCAGGCTGCCAGCAAGATGCAGCACCAAAGTGGCCTCCTCCCCAACCTTCTCATGCTGCCCTCCATAGTGGCCAAAAAGAAAGACAAGGGTAAGAAGGGCAGTTCCAGCAATGAGTGGGCAGAATGGACCTGGGGCCCCTGTATCCCCAGCAGCAAGGACTATGGCACAGGCTTCTGCGCGGGCACCTGTGGAATGCATATACAACGCATTCACTGTTGGGTGCCTTGAAATTGGAAGAAGGGGTTTGGAGCCTGACTGCAAGTACAAGTTTGAAAAGTGGGGTGTGTGTGATGGGGCAACAGAATCAAAGCTCACCAAAGCACCCAGAAGAAGGCACAGTACAACACCCAGTGCCAGGAGACTATCCACCTGACCAAGCCCTGCATGCCCAAGACCAAAGTCAAGAAAGGGCAGGGAAAGAACTGAGCCAGGCTGTGATAATTTGGCTGCCCCTGCCATCCACAGGCCCAGGATATCACCCACCAGTGCCTTTGCTACACCAATTTCATCAATCATGCCTTGCACAGCACCCCTCCCACCCCAGAACACAGAGGGGGCAGTGCAAGGGATTCTGAAACATGCCCTTGCTTGGGGTTTTTGATTCCCAGTCCCTGCTTTCTTCTTCCCCACCATGCTCCTTGTTTCTACGAAGTGAATTAAATGAACTACTTTCCCAATAAAAGCTTTTCTTTTCAATATTAAAAAAATGGTCATACTTCCAAAACTAATATATAACTTAATGCAATCATTCAAAACACCAAAATCATTCCTCAAAGAATTATGAGCAAACACCCTAAAATTCACATGGAAAACTAAACAAACGATATCAACAAGTGTTAAAAGGGTGATAGGGGAACTCATGGGGGAGAAGAGAAGAAGGAGTGAATGGCAAGGGGAAACAAAAAAGCAGGCTGTAATATTTGTACATGTAACCACTCCTGAGATGATTGTAAATTGCATAAATTAGAAACATAGTAATAAAAAATTTAAAAAACCATATTCACAATCTTCTGAAAATATATATTAAGATACACAAAGTATCTTTTGTTACACACATTATGGAGGGTATAGACAGCAAAAATTTGAAACAAAAGTAGTAGCAAAATCTCAACAATTATAAAAAACAATTAGCAACATTGTGTTTTTCTGTGCCCCATACCTCACTATTGTAAAGACAAAACAAAAACTACATATTTATGCTACTTGAAAGAATACATTTCAACTCACCATATTTGACATTATGTAAGTTCATACATACAAAAATAAATGATTGTGCTTATTCAATAGTTTTACATTAAAAACTACATATACATAAGACATTTATAAGTGATTTACTGAAAAAATTTTTTTGGATATTTCTATCTGGGATTCTGTAATACTTATGAAGAAATATTGATATAAACTATATTATTTCTACTAGCCTCCAATAGATATGCAATTTTCAGAGAATTTTCAAAATAGGTTTATATAACATACATAAGGTTTCTCCCCATTGCAACTTCTTTCATGCATGTGGTAATATATGCTTGAACTGAAAGCTTTCTCACATGTTTATATGCACAGGGTTCCTCTACAATGTGATTTCTTTTATTTCTATGAAATGAGAACACAGTAGAAAATAATTTTCCACATTGCTTACATGCATAGGGTTTCTTCCAAGTGAGACTTCTTCAATGTATTTGACAAATATCGGATCTGCAATGTGGAAAAGGTTTTAGCCCTATCTATCTATCTATCTATCTATCTATCTATCTATCTATCTTCCTCCCCAGGGTAAGTTCTGTCATGTGTTTGACAATAGTGTGAGCTGAAAGCCTTCTCACACAGCCTCATACATTAGGCTTCTACCCAGTATGTGTTCTTTCATGTATTTGACAGTGAGTGTCTGCGTTAAATGCTTTTCCACAGTACTTACACACATATGGTTTCTCCCTAGTGTGAGTTCTTTCATGTATTTTACTATAACTCTGGGTAGTGAAAGCTTTTCCACATTGTTTACATGAATAGGGTTTTACCCAAGTATGATTTCTTTCATGTATTTCACAAGAACTGTGTCTGCTGAAACCTTTTCCACATTGCTTACATACATAAGGTTTCTCCCCAGTGTGAGTTCTTTCATGCATCTGACAATTACCATGTCTGCTGAAAGCTTTTCCACAGTGCTTACATACATAAGGTTTCTCTCCAGTGTGAGTTCTTTCATGTGTTTTACAATAAACCTGGGTACTGAAACCTTTTCCACATTGCTTACATAGATAGGGTTTCTCCCCAGTATGAGTTCTTTCATGCATTTGACAATGAATGTGTCTGCTGAAAGCTTTCGCACAGTATTTGCATACATATGGTTTCTCCCCAGTGTGAATTCTTTCATGAATTTTACAAGAACCCTGGGTAGTGAAAGCTTTCCCACATTGCTTACATATATAAGGTTTTTCTCCAGTATGCGTTCTTTCATGTGTCTGACAAACAACATGCGTGCTGAAAGCTTTCCCACAGTGTTTACATACATAGGGTTTCTCTCCAGTGTGAGTTCTTTCATGTACTTGACAAGAACTGTGTCTGCTGAAAGCTTTCCCACAGTGCTTACATATATATGGTTTCTCCCCAGTGTGAGTTCTTTCATGTATTTTACAATGACCCTGGGTACCAAAAGCTTTCCCACATTGCTTACATATATAAGGTTTTTCTCCACTGTGAGTTCTTTCATGTGTTTGACAAACAACATGTGTGCTGAAACCTTTTCCACATTGCTTACATACATATGGTTTCTCCCCAGTGTGACTTCTTTCATGTATTTCACAATTACTTTGTCTTCTGAAAGCTTTCCCACATTGGTTACATACATAGGGTTTCTCCTCCGTGTGAGTCCTTTCATGATTTCGACACCAACTGAGTGTGCTGAAACCTTTCCCACATTGCTTACATATATAAGGTTTCTCTCCAGTGTGATTTCTTTCATGATTCTGACAACTAGCATGTAAGCTAAAAGCTTTCCCACAGTGCTTACATACATAAGGTTTCTCCCCAGTGTGACTTCTTTCATGATTTTGATAACTAGCATGTAAGCTAAAAGCTTTCCCACATTGCTTACATACATATGGTTTCCCCCCAGTGTGACTTCTTTCATGTATTTTACAATAACCCTGAGTACTGAAAGCTTTCCCACATTGCTTACATACATAAGGTTTTTCTCCACTATGAGTTCTTTCATGAATTTTACAATAACGCTGGGTACTAAAAGCCTTTCCACATTGCTTACATATGTAAGGTTTCTCCCCAGTGTGAATTCTTTCATGCATTTGACAATTACCATGTCTGCTGAAAGCTTTTCCACAGTGCTTACATATATAAGGTTTCTCCCCAGTGTGAGTTCTTTCATGTGCTTTACAATAAACCTGAGTACTGAAACCTTTTCCACATTGCTTACATATATAAGGTTTCTCCCCAGTGTGAGTTCTTTCATGTGTTTGACACACAACACGTGTATTGAAAGCTTTCCCACAGTGCTTACATTCATAGGGTTTCTCCCCAGTATGAGTTCTTTCATGTATTTGATAATGACTGTGTCTTCTGAAAGCTTTCCCACAGTGCTTACATATATAAGGTTTCTTCCCAGTGTGAGTTCTTTCATATAATTGACAATGACTGTGTGTGTTGTAAGTTTTTCCACATTGATAATGTATGTAGGGCTTCTTCCCAGTGTGAATGCTTACATGGCTATGAAATGAATCACTAAAAGTGAATGCTTTCCCACATTCCTTAGATACACAGGGCTTCTCTTCAGCATGCATTCGTTGATGTATTTGAATACAGTGAGATGACAGAAAGGCTTTCTCATATTCTTTATATACATCTTGATTCTCCCCATGGTGATTTTCTTCATGGATCTGAACATCATTTGTTTTGCTGGAGGCATTCAATTTTTTCATACATATAAAGCTTTTCTCTCTCAGGTGGATGTTTTCACTGAGATCAGAGCAGGATTTTCCATGTTCATTACATTCACAGGATTTCTCTCCAGTCTTTGTCCTTGCATGCTTCTGAAAGAACTGGATATCACCACAAGTTCTTCCATTTTCATTACATTTACACAATTTCTCTTCATATCTCAAATACTCACATGTCTTCACCCCAAAGTGAGCTGTAATGGGCACATTTGGAGACAAATGCCCAACCAGGGGCTTTCTACAAGCAAGGCTTTCAGCTGGTTTTAAACCAGATTGCTTTATGTCAACATTAGCATCTGGAGTCCAAAGGAAGATTTCTTCATATTGATTCTGAGTTTTATATTGATAGCATTTCTCTAAATGTTCATTTCTGAGGAGGAAAAAAAAGTCACGATAAAATAGATTTCAAATATTAATGGTATACCAGAACAAGTCCTCACCTCCTAAGACATATTGACAAGGAATTAATTAAATGCCTTGGAGGATACCTTCAAAATGGCCATTGCCAAAAAAGTGGTCTGCATTTGGGGATTTTTAAAGTGGAATATTTTGGAATACAAAAGGTTTAGTTTCATTCTGGGAAGCTGGTATATGTATATGTCATATATTGATCATTTGATAACTTCCCCATCACTGTCCCCCTTCTCTCCTTACCCTGTTCATGTTTCTCATCTCCAAAAACCAAGGTTCTCCTTTTTATATCACCTCTCCTTTACTTTTACTTTGTATTTTTGATTTCTCATATAAGAGAAACCATATATTTCATAGTGTGCCTGCAACATATATCACTTAACATTATGGGTTGGAGACCCATCTGTTTTTTTTGGCAAATGACATCTTATCATTCATCTTTATAGCTGATCATATAACACATGTTCTTTTTCTTTTCAGTGCTGGAAATTAAACACAGGTATTAGTACTGAATTACGTCTCCAGTTTTTTTATTTCTTATTTGAAAGAGTCTCACTGATGATTAAGTTGCTCAGGTTGAGCTTCAACTTGCCATCCTGGTGAATCTGCTTCCCAGAGGGCTGGGTTTACAAAAATGCACCATCATGCTGAGTGTATAAAAAATTTACATTCTGCATGTATCAAGTATGGACATCTTGGCTGATACCAGGGTTTAGCTGTTATATATTGTCCTACTTTGAGTGTGGATATGCATGCATTAGTCTAATATGATGATTTTTACTCTTTATAAGAGGTATGCCGACATCAAATGGAAATTCCACCTTTACCTTCTGAGATGTGTATACTGATTATCATAGTGGCTGAACTTAGCATTCCCACCACCAGTGGTGGGGAGTGCCTTCTAAGAATTTTAACACATGAATGGGCTCAATTCTCTGAAGGATGCCTTGACAACACCCATCATTACAACTGTGGCCCTCGTTTCCACTTTGAATATTGATTTAAGATTAGCAATGTTTTTAGATAGTGAATGTCTCCCATTCAGATGTATACATAAATCACTATCCTGAAGACAAGTTCCTCTCTAAACTCAAGTTACTCTCTTCATATACACAATATGTAAATGCAATTTCATACATTTTCATGACTTGGATAATAAAAGAACATTTTTTAATCCTTATGGTGTCACTTGTTGCATGACATCAGAACTAATTCAGTTTCTTTTTTTTTTTTTTAAATCAGTACCAAGGATCGAACTTATGACCACGCATTTGCAAGGCAGGCACTTATGCTGCTAAGCTAAATCCCCAGCCCCTAATTCAGTTTCCTACATTGGAATATTTTTATATTTAATTGTCAGATTAACACACTCAATCAGTATACAACTGTGGAGAATATTTGTGAATTTAAATAAATTTGAACATGACCTCATTTCCTTGTCATATTTTCCCAAACACACAGATTCTCAAGAACATTCTATTTCATTCAAATTACCTGAGATTTCTCCAGTACTTTTTGTACTCTTCTTCGCCTTTCTTGTTAGGCCAGGCTCTTCCTAAATTGTAGACATAAAAATAGAAGGGATCACTATTTTAGTATATAATAACTAGTAGATTCTATTTATTTTGTAATATAATCAGACCTACAAGTCTTCAAAATATTTTCACATTCTAGTTAATGAAACTGAACCAATGAGCAAGAAACAATGTTTCCTGATTATGCAAATGACAAAATGATGTCATCCTTACCTACAGAAGCAATGTTCATAAATGTTTCTCCCATCACATCTTTGTAGAGCTTCTTTTGGGATGGATTCAGCAAAGCCCACTCTTCCTTGGTGAAATTCACAGTCACATCCTCAAAGGTCACTGCCTCCTAAATGATCACACATATATTTCTTGAAGGGAGCCTGAGACTGGAAGCCTGGGATATCTTAAATTCTCTTACAAAGAGTTGAGAGTGAGGTGTGGTGGTGCACGTGTATAACCTCAGCACTCAGGACCCTGAGGCTAGATATCCACGAGTTTTAAACTAGCTTGGGTTATATAGTGAGTTCAAGGTCTTCCTGAACTACATAGTGAGATACCGTCTCAAAAAACAAAAACAAAAACAAACAAAAAATAGAGGCTACAACATTTAATTATTACATCTGTGTCATGATCATTAAATGTAAGTGTAAGCATCAGGCCTGGCTTGAGAGTGACCTAAGAGAGATGTTGAACTGCCTAACACAAACAATGGACTCTCTATGACTGGCAGTAACTTGCCCCTGATAAACGAGAAGTAGAGCTAAGGTCACCCTGCAGCCCAGTGACACCAGTTCTGTGCACCAACCTGTGTGCTGTCTGTATGGCCTTAAACTCAAACATTTTATCCAGATTTTTGTAATTCTTTAAAATTGCACCCCCCCAATTTAAAACCTATATACACTCAGTTCATCCTATAGATATTTGCTGATATGCACTCTGAGGCCTGCATGCTCATCATGGGTAAAAGAATAAAATCTGATCTTCCCCACAGCTTTGGTCTCTGGGTGGTTTCTCATGTGCCATTATTAGAATAGGCACATTTTTAGGCAGCAATTCTGATGCTAGATTGCCAATCACTGCTAAAGGAACATGAGGATAATTAAAATGTTAATGAAAAAGTTTTAATGGGACAAGTCTATAATGAAAATAGGGAAAATGTAGCATAGTATCTTACAGGTCAGAGTCACCACTTTGTCATCTTTCATTCAGATACATGAAATTCTATGAGGTTACAGGACAGTAATGACAGGAAAAAGATGAATCCAATGTATTTTATCCATTGTACCAATATATATCAAAGTAACCAGAGACAAAAGAAAAATTTTTGCTATGTATGGTGGTAAATGCCTGTAATCTCAACACAGAAGGCTGGCGTAGAATGACTGCCATGAGTTCAGGGGTCCTCTGTACTACATAGTAAGTTCAAGTTCAGTCTAAATAGAAACAAGTGAAGCTGTCTCAAACTGCCTCCCCAAAAAGGAAAACTTCAAAAAAAAAATTCTGTCACTTACAAATGATACTTTTATTTTTTTAAAAAAAATATATATATACAACATATAAGTCTATCAACATTCACAACCTTCTAAGCAAGAAGGCTGATAACTTACATAATATACATGAAAGTCAGCTTGTACTATTAGAGCAAATGAAATATGGATCTCAAGAAAGGAAGAGTCTTCAAAGTCCACATGTATATAGAATATGGATTCATGATAGAACTGAAGTTATATCTGTCTGAAGAAAATTAGAATATGTTTCATTTATGCTCAGGGAGAAAAAATACATACCTGGAATCTGTCACTGCATATTCTTCCATTCTATGTACTTAAGTCACATATTGAAATAGGGAATTGTTGGAGACTGGGGTGGATAGGGTTAAGTTGATGGACACAGGGACTTCTGGCTGTGTTGGAAAAGAACACATAGTGTCCTGAAGTCAAGAAAACCATAGCCGACTCAGTCAAGGACATGGGTTGCTGACACCCACTGTTCCAGAGCAATAGAGGTGCCAACCTTAGCAATAAGACAGTTCTGTTAATTGGCAAGATTTACAACTTGGAGAAGTCCTTGAACTGACTCCCAAGGTCCTCCTCAGTCTCCATGATTGCCTCAGTAACCAATTCATTTGTTTGAAAACCAAAAAAAATACTGGCTGCTTGGAGAAGGTCTTAGTCAACCACCATGGAATCTCAAATTATATTGGAGGGTTTTTGACCTATGTAGAGCCCTAAAAAGTTGTATCATTTGTCTCTTATTTAAGCCAATGACCTTTGTCATCCTCTAGTTTAGGAGATTGGAGCTAGGCAAAAAAACCTGATAGAAAAGATAAATTTCAATGCCTTCAGAAGTCAGTGCACCTTTAGGTGTGAAACTGATTTTCTGAGGAAAATCAATTAACTATCAGAATTAGAAGGATAAACTGAAATACATGAAAATCATGGGAAATAAGACAATAAGAAAATATTTCCTCCATACATAGTATAAAGGTCTCATACAGGGAGTAAAGAACAATAAACACAAGTCTATAACAATGATTATAAAATATCTAACTCAACAAAAAAAACACAAGAGAAAACAAAAACAATCTTTTTTGATAATCACTGAAGAACATGAAGTGTGGAAGAACACAAGGAGGAAGTAGACTTATGCAAGATTGGCGAATCAAGAGAAACAAGATTGGCGAATCAAGAGAAACAAACACTCTTTCCTTTCTTTTGGAATGGACTAGTGACTTCTTTGCACTGTCCAGAGAGTATAATGTGATCTTACTCCTGGAGATAGATGTGATTCTTTTCAAGTACTGTACACTTGAAATATTCTGAACCACGTGACCAATGAAATGGCTAAGAAAGTGCTTTGCTGCTTATTCACAGGTCAGCACTTGCGAACACAGTGAAACAAAACAAAACTGTAAAAGTACTTCTCTTTGCAATTTCTCTAATACACACTTACTGAAATGTCTAAGGGAGGAAAGTGAAGGAGCACTGTTTATCATAGATTATTATATATGGCAAATTTGGGAAAAGTTACCAAAGTGTGGGAGGGATCATACATGGGGCAGGAAAGGTTGTAGTCCAGTAGGGTGTCAATAACCTGAATACTCATCCATTGACCAAGGCCCAGTGATAAAACTTTCTGAATAGTCCCAGGATATTTATATTGCTATTGTTAAATCTCACCAAACAATTAAAAAGATACATTTTATTGCAAAATATTTACATACTAAATTACCATGAAGGAAGTACACACTAATTTCTGTTTGTCTGCGTTCATATATAGAGATGAGACAGCACACACTAGGTAGCAATAAGCAAAGCAGCACAATTGTAAACATGAAGCCCACAGACTGCCAGCAACAGTGGTCAAACTCTACACTGTCCATTAGAACAGATCAGATTGTCAGAGAAAGAGAAAACAGGTATCAGGGCAGATCAGTGTCCAGACATCTGGGTAATGGTGCCAATGCTATGCCCACCTGGACAAGAGTGGCTATTATATTGAAACTGATGAGGGCAGATTTTTCTATGTAACAAGTCACACTGGTCTATCACTGGTTCAATGCAATATGCAGAAGCTAGATTAATGTGACATTATTTAATTTGTACCTCAAAGGAAATAATGATTACAGTGATCAGATAATGATACAAAAAGCAGTTTAAAAGAACAATCCTCAAAACACATTCCACTACAAAGCAAATCAAACTACATGAGGAAAAGCATGAATGTGATGAGAAAAATCACTGATTCACAATTAAATCTGAAGATTTCAAAACAACTCTACAAATAATTGATGGTTGAAGAAGGCAAAAAAATGTGCAAGAGAATCATTAACATTTTGCTTCACCTGGATTAACTAGACACTGCACAATAATTTATCAAACAACTACATAGTACACAGTCCAAATCACAAGAAATATTCACCTAGACAGGCCATGTTCAGAACAAAAATGAAGAACTCAATTTCTAAGGGGGATAAAGTGAAATGTGTTATGGACAGACACAAACTACCTACAATGAATGTAGTAATTCTGTATTGCTAACATGCACAAACAAAAGCCAAACAGAAAAAAAAAACCATAATATGTTCAAAGTAATGGAAATCATGCAAAGCAGGTTCTCACAACTATCCAAATGAAATTCAAAACCAAAGGCAGAACTATATTTAAAATATTCCTAAAAATTAGAAATTAAATCCTCAATTTTTAAAGGATACACGCTTCAGATTGAAGGTTTCATGAAATACTAAGGATTCTATCCAATATATTAAAATAAATGCACAAAATATTAAAACAGAAATACTAAATCTACTGGAAGACAAGGTAAGTACAAATCTTGAAGATACAGGGGTAGGCAAAGAGTTCAGGAACAAAATGCAAACTGCATAGGAAACACTTCAAAGAATCAACAACTGGGATTTAATCTTATTAAAAAGATTTTTCATATCAAAAGAAATCAACAACAGAGGGAAAAGGAAACCCACAGAATGGAAAAAGTTTTAGCCAATAGTCCCTCAAAGGACTTCTATCTATCTATCTATCTATCTATCTATCTATCTATCTATCTATCTATGTGTATATCTATAGTTATCTGTCTATCAATATATAAATCAGGCCCCCAAAATTCAAAGACCTAATCCAAAAATGGGCATCTGAGATGAACACATGCACTTCTTAGATGAAGAAATACAAATGGCAAATAAATTTATGAAGAAATGTTCAACATCATTGGTTATTTGAGAAATACAAATTACAACAACACTGAGATTCCATCTCACCCCAGAAAGAATGGCTGCCATCAACAAGTCAAGTGATAACAAATGCTGCAGGGCTGCAGGGATGGGGGGAACCCCCCTCCACTGTTGATGGGAGTGTAGAATGGAACAACCACTGTGGAAATCAGTGTGGAGATTCCTCAATAAACTAGGACTGGTGGCCCCATTTAATCCAGCTATTCCCCTTCTGGGTATTTTCCCAGAAAAACTGAAAACATCATGCTACAGAAATACATGGGCTCCCATGTTATAGCAGCAGCACAATTTATAATAGCTAAACCTTGGCAACAACCTAAATGCCCATCCCCCATTGAATGGATAAAAAAGACATGGTGCTTTTATACAATGGAGTATTATTCAACTATAAAGAAGTATAATCTTGAGGCTTTTATAGGTAAATGGATGCAACTTCAGACCATACTCATATGTGAAATAAATCACTCACGAGTAAATATTGCATTGTCTCCCTAGTGTTAAAAAAAAGAATAAATAAGATGCAAAATGTGAAACAGATATTGTGATAGTGAAAGAGAAAGAAACTGCGCAAAAGGAAAGAACAACTGGGACAGGGGAAAGGAGAAAAGAAAGATGGGAAAAGATTATATATCTGATAATTACTAATCTGTGTCCATCAAAAAGAACAATTTGTGCTTTCATTGTTTGATTGATAATTTTTATGCCTGTATCTTGTAATCTGAACAGATAATTTGAAGTTAACAATATGTAATATATTAACCAGTGTTAATCTATTACTTTGTTTTGAAATTCTGTATGATTGTTTTTGTTTTTTGTATTCTAAAAAAAAAGATTTCTGTGAAAAATAAACAAGTGTGCAAAATACTATCACTTCAGGTGACCAGAAATAGGTGCTCCAAAAGAAATTAGAAATAATATTTATTAGAAAAGATGAAAATTAGAACATCAGAAAACTACAGAAGTAACATAAAAACAAAATCACATCACAGATAAAAAGAATTTTTTTACTCATTATTTATGTAGGTTATAAACAATAGGGAAGAAATTATTAAAAGCATAAAAGGAATTGTTAAAAATAATGTGATACATTGCATTAAAATTAAAACTAAAATCATATCAATGGAAGCAGACAAAACACAGAAAGAGCAAAATGTAATAGGCAGAGATTAAGAAGGAACACATAAAATTGTTTTCACTTGCATTGGAAAGATTAAAATACCAACCAAAACCTAATGGAATTACTAAAATACTGTATCACAGAGTAGACCTCTAACTTAATATACAAAACTATGCCATATGATTATGAATCAGATATAAACAAGTTAATTGGAGATTGTAAACCTCACAGCACATGCAGTACCCACAGTGACACTTAATAATTTTACAAATGTTAAAAAGCCCATACATGAAAGAGGTTCAACACTTCATATAACAATTATATCACTAAAATATAAGGAAGTATATTTTGTGGACAAATATGAATAAAGTAAACTATTGTACATTTTGTCAAAATGATATACCACTTAGCTTTAACATAATTGATAAGAATTTCATATGAAAAGTTTGAACTTTTTCGTTATCTGCATTAAAGCATTTTTATTCTATCAAAAATTCAAATTTACTATTGAAGAAAACATAAACATTTTTAATCATATCAAAAATTTTAAAAAATAAAACCAATGTGAAAAAACCCAGGCCAACAGAAAATGGAGCAAATGAGTAAGTGGCTGCAATATCAATTTTCCTACAATCCTACAGGCAATAAGTTGAAGCAAATACATTCCAGATAATCCTTTCAGCACAATAATAATGATATATTAATCTCAATTATTAAATCATTCAAAATTTGAAATAATTGAAACCAAGTAACATTTTGCTTGATGAGACTGTTAAGTTAAAAAAAAATACCCAGAAAATCACACCTGTGGCCTGCTTGGGGGTTGACAGATGAAATCAGAGATGCATTGGAAGGAAGCATTAGATGGTTTGTTCATCTGCATCAAAATTCTATGCAGTTTTAAAAATATTTATGGTACATGCAAAACAACTCACTTCAGGCTTCTTCAGATAAAATCAATTCTGTGCTCCACTTTAAACTAAGAAAATCACAATCTTCTGGGTAAATCATGAAAATCAATTGTTAAATCCTTGAGGTAACTTGCATTTTACACAAGCAACTTGCTGCAAAAGAAGTAAAAGGGAGACTTTTGGTTAAGGAAGAAGCCTGCTTCACTGGACTTCACAAAAGCACCCAAATAGAAGAAGGTTGGACACACTCCTGAGGTTACACACAGCACACTAAGCACATGCAGCCCTGGTAGCTCAATCACAGGAAGTGAGGCAGGGAAACATGAAAAGTCAGAAAATTTACATCTGGGGCCTCTTCACCCCCTACCTAGTCATCTACACAGGATTGAAATTTCACATTCTCAGTTTCAATTCTACACAGAGATCAACATTCACCACATTCAGCTGAAGGTTGATCTTTGAGTTTTCCCAATCTTACTTATAAATTCAAACATGTATTGGTCATTAGTACTAGGCAATTCAAAAGAGAATGAGAGAGACAGAGAGAGACAGAGAGAGAGAGAGAGAGAGAGAGAGAGAGAGAGAGAGAGAGAGAAAGAGAGAAAGAAAGAAAAGTGGGTCCTAAATCAATACACTCAGAGTAACCACAACTCTGAGGAATCCAGAGCACTGCTCCAGTACACAGTTTTAAGTGAAGATTGATGTCTGAAGCAGGTGATGCTGTTTTTCATTATAAGGCATCATTCTGAGATTATCACCCCATTAACAGAAATGAATATGCTGCCTCAAAAGTGGCTCATGATAAAAAGGGATGGGCATTCTTACGGTTCAAAAAATTACAATAGTTTTGGATTGTCCTCTCTGTTTAAATAAAATTATACTACACCTAATTTCAAATTCACAGACACTTATCTAGGACAAGAAAGTTCCACAGATGTCTTTCACAATGGCACCCACACATTCATAATTGAGCAACTACAACATTCTTGGCATATAAACAAATAATTGATAATGTTTAATTTAACCAAGCACTGTGACAATGGTATACAGTAATGCTTGGTGACTAACAGCTGTGATCATTACGGGGAGGCTGAGGGAAGAGGATAAGGGTTTCAAGGTTAGCCTGTGCTGTTGTGTCACCATTCAAAATGTCACATTAGGAATATACAAGACACCACCATTTTACAGTCAACTGGGATTATAATCTCTGCATCAGTAATAAATTAATGAAGTAAATTTAACAGAGAAAACAAGTCCTTGCTAAGGAACAAAAATAAAGACAGCTATACTGTGAAAGGGGAGGTTATGGGCCCCTGTCTGATGGCAAACCCATGAATCTTTGTGCTCTGCTTCCTTTTGTCAAGTAGTAAAGATTCTCCCTCCCAGCTTGACAAGGAACTTGTTACTACCTCACTGATTCTCTTGACTATCATAGGTGGGTCCCAGGCCCAGAGACCCTAACCCAAGCACCATCACCTGTCTATACATTCTGAGGTGAGCTTTACTTGATTTTCTCTTGCCCTGTCAGGGTCTGATTTCTGGAATTTATAGTTCGATTACATACAAGGACCTTACATACAAGGTCAAGGAAGTGACTAAGCAAAGGGATGCTTGTGTATCCAGTGCAATAATAATGACAATAGTGTGGGAATACATAAGCGAGTATACAAATGCGTAGCTGTATTTTGTATACTAAGAGCTTTCTTTTAAGTAGCTGGTCCTTGTTTCCTTAGTAGTTTGTTGAAGATGTGTACTGGCAGCCAGACTTCCTCCTTGCTCTGCTTTGCAGTTCTCTTTTGTTAATTACTCCCTCCAGTAACTTTTTAAGTCTTTCTATAGTTGATCTTAGCTAAACTCTTTCTAGTCAGATTAGCCAGAAGGCCTAATAAGGCCTTCACTTTATTCTTTTCCTGCCCACAGATCCCCGTATCCTAAAAACAAAACAAAGTCAAAAAATGTAAAAGGGCTAACTGTTGCTCAGACTAAAAAGGTCTTGGGCCTAACCACCCTAGGACCACTGGTTTTTTTAGACAGGGTCATGCTATGTAGTTCAGTCTGGCATGACAATCACTGTGTAATTTAAAGGGGACCTTTAAATTCACAGCAATCCTCAATCCTAAACCTTTCAAGTGCTGGGGTTATATGCATGCAACACCACATCCCGCCAACAATGCTAAATTAACAATTATACACAAAATTTCAAAGGGTTGAAGACATGTAGCACTCAAATTAAAGATCCCTGAGGTACAAAGAGCTTCCCAAAAACCCTCCTGTGGCTCCTTGAGGGAGTTAGGTGAAATCAGACATGCACAGGCCATGACCACAGTTGATCTGTTCACCTGCATCATGATTCCATGGATCTTATACACATTCATAGTAAGTGTAAAGCAAGTCATTTACTTCTAACTTTGTTTTTATTTCTGAAGTGACCAATTCTCAATTTTCGACAATTTTATAGTTAATCATGACAATCAATTTTAAACCCTTGAGGTCATTTCTATTTTATATAAACAATCTGCTGGGAAAGAATCACAAAGTGGAACAGATGAGGGAAGAAGTCTACCTGTCACTGCAGTGCACATGGGAACTCACACTCAGAAGGCTAAAAGCACTCCTGAGCTTATACACCACTCACAATGCCCACACAATCCCAGGTGGCTCGCCCCCAGGCGCTGGTACAGGAACCAGGAGAAGTCAGGACATATCAGTCTGGGCCTGCTCACACCCTGCTCAGCCAGCCTCACAGGGTGAGACTGTTCTCCTGCCCACAGGCTGAATTCCAAATAGAGACCTCTGCTCCTACTGTCAGTGGAAAGCAGACCTTTAGTTTTTCACAATTTCTCTTTCAAACCTGAATGAGTGTTGTTTGCTGGACACCAGGTGATTATTCACTAGAAAATTGTGGTCCCCAATTTTAATACATTCCCTAGAGTTTCCACAATCTGTATGGTTTCAGAGGCCAGTCCTAGCACACAGCTCCAAGTGCAGGGTGGCAACGCACCTGTTGTTGTTTCATCTTAAGTCACCATCCTGATGTTAGCAAGGGGAGGCACCCAAGCACCTTATTAATAAAAATAAATACTGCCTCAGAATGTGATAGGTCCCCCACCCAAGACTTGCCCAGCCTCATGACAAGGTCCCATGCTGAGCCGTAACGGTGCCTAGCTCCTTCTTCTCCCAAACCCCTGTGGTTTCTTCTTCTCTGCTGCCTTTGCCAAAGCCCATGCGTGCCAAAAATGATCCTATCCCCTTTAGTTTCATCATACTAAGTGGCGTACATCACCTACCCAATACCCTCCTTCACAGTTCATTTAAGCTCAAGCCTTGCCCTTTGTCTTCAGAGAGCAAGCACAGCCTGCATTGTGATGACTCTGTCTGTGCCTGCATTAAACTTTTTCTTATCTTGTTGTCTCTATCTCTTTAATATTCTGTGCCATTTTAGACTGAGCACCTAGTCACAACTCAATCAGAATGCACTTTCCCAATGCTCAAGGAATTCAGATAATCTGAGATTTGCAGTTCCAGCATGTGAGGGGTTGGTACTTTTCAAAAACAGGTAACACATTCGATTAATCTTAAATTAAAAAATACTTATCTGGAGCAGAAGAACTCAAGAATATCTTACAAACTGGGCCTCAGGTATTCTGAATGGACACAAATTTATAACTTCCTTGACATGAAAGCCCATAAATGGTGATGCTTAAGTATTGTGAGCTTGGTATCTAGCTTGGTGATCCACAGCTGTGATAATACCACTCTCAAAGGCTGAGGCAATAAAGCAGAAATCCTAACCAAACTGTAGCCATTTTGCCAAACAAAGTTGCAGCCATTCTGTTTTCTGCCACTGAACTCAGTTAAATTGCATGATTTGTTATCAAACTGCACCTTTTATGTATGTGCTAAAAACAACTTTGCCACGTAGCATGTTCACTACAAGATACCCATTGTACCGGGCTCTCAATTATGCCTATCTTAGTTTTTTGGAACTCACTTGCCACCCTGTTAAAAAGAGAAACTTTATAAAATCAGCACATCAAACTTTGGAGACTACTCCTCTGGGGTCTGCTGACATTAAATAAAATTTCCTTTTTTGTCATGAGCTCCTGGCTGTTAATTTTCCCAAAACAGCTTCTCGTGCACTGGGACAGGTAAGCAGAGAAGACAGCTATAGCACTGCAAGACCCTTGCATAGGTCACAGAGGCAGATCTACCCTGCTTCACCTCCCAGCAGTACCTGTATGGGAGACAGGCCTCTCTGACTGACTTATGGGGTCCCTTCTGCGGCTTCCAGAATGCCAACTGGGACACTCTACCTCTACTGTCAGCTCTAAAAGAGAATGAAAAAAAAAAGCCATACAGATTTCTGAATCATGGTAAGGCTTTCCTAAGTTCTGATAGTCAGACATGTCCCAGTGGACAGAAGAGGGACTTAATCACCTCCCAGGCAGTTTGGGTGGAGGGTGGAATATTTTAACCTCTGAATGAATGTGTGAATCAATGAACAACACCTCTGGAGAATCCAGGTGCTTTGGGTATTGGTTTGTGTAGTTCCATGGCTTTGACTGTGGCATTTAAGTGGTCTCCTCCTGTGTCCGTGGTCTGTCATATGGCACAAAGGCAACTCACAACCCAGTGAGAGGGATCAGTGACTGGGACTATGATTATGGGTGCACCTCTGCTAAGACAGACCTCTTTCCTGACAGAGGAGTGGCCACACAAGCATCTGACTGGTCCTCTTTCAACGAGGAAACCCTACCTTGTCCATTGCATCTCCAATAAAGGAGTCAGGATGGGATCCAGTCAAACTAAACATACAACTGTGCCTGAAAACACTCCTTCACAAAAATGTTTCCTGAGGATTCCTCCATGTAAGCTTTACAGCCCTTATCGGCTGCCATCACCTACAGTTCCATGGGCTGAAATGGTTCTACAGGCCAGAACTCTTCCCAGTCCTGACTTGTCTACCTCCAGTCTCACACAGGTTCATCAGCCCTCACACCAGCCTGCCCCATCACCTCAAGGTTCAAGAAGTCCACTCGGCCAACACCTGCACTCAGCTGCCACCAACATTCAACCTCAGAATCTACCTGTGCTGCAGTTGCACTTACACACCTATCCTGGTCAGATGGCTCCTTCTAGTGCCCATATGCAATGATTGCCAACAGCTGATTCAGACCCTATTCAAAACTAAGGAACATCACTGCATTTCTCTCTCTTTGTTCCTTTCTCCTCCTCTCTCTCTCTCCCTCTCTCCCTCTCTCTCTCTCTCTCTCTCTCTCTTTCTCTCTTTCTCTCTTTCTCTCTTTCTTTCTTTCTTTTCTTTCTTTCGAGACAGATCTCACTATGTAGTTTAGGCTGGTCTTGCACTATTTAGCCCAGGCTGCTCTCAAACTTGTGACAAACCTTCTGCCTCGGTCTTCCAAATGCTAGGATTATGGACATGTGCCAACATGCCTGG
>PVLA01009281.1:0-77374 GCA_004027455.1 Hydrochoerus hydrochaeris | reverse complement strand
TTTTTAGAGGGAGCTCAGGTCCTTATTTTGAGAGTTGCTTCTCGGCTCCAGTGCAGAACCCTCGGCCTGCTGGCACAGACTTTCTTCTAGCTTCCACCACTGACCTTTGGGCCTCCCCAGTGCAGATCCACAGAACAGATTTGCATGAGTCATTGTCATGGGCTCTAGGCCCCCAGCTGGACCCGTGGGAGGCGCTGCACGGGCTCTAGGCCCCCAGCTGGGCCCGTGGGAGGCGCTGCACGGGCTCTAGGCCCCCAGCTGGACCCGTGGGAGGCGCTGCACGGGCTCTAGGCCCCCAGCTGGGCCCGTGGGAGGCGCTGCACGGGCTCTAGGCCCCCAGCTGGGCCCGTGGGAGGCGCTGCACGGGCTCTAGGCCCCCAGCTGGGCCCGTGGGAGGCGCTGCACGGGCTCTAGGCCCCCAGCTGGGCCCGTGCGGGGCGCTGCACGGGCTCTAGGCCCCCAGCTGGACCCGTGGGAGGCGCTGCACGGGCTCTAGGCCCCCAGCTGGGCCCGTGGGAGGCGCTGCACGGGCTCTAGGCCCCCAGCTGGACCCGTGGGAGGCACTGCACGGGCTCTAGGTCTTCAGCTGGGCTCATGCAGTATTGGAAACCCCAAAATCGAGTTCAGTCATCCAATTATTGCAGTCCTTTTTCTAGTTTTCCTCACAATCCAAAAAGTTGTATTTGTAATCCCACTGAGATATTATTGGAATCCCAGCCAGTTAATTCCAATCTACCACCACCAATGCAACCCGTGGTGAGCGTAAAGACACCAAGAAAAATTCCAAGTTAAGGGTAGCCAAGGGGTCCTCCATCCAATCCTTGTGGGGACAGACGGACAAAGGCCTTGATCCTAGGCCTCGCCCAGAATTTATTATCTTGTGAAGAAGAGGGGTGGCTCAGGGATGAGTGACAGGGAGGATGGCGGGAATTACGTGAGTAACTTGAGCCGGCCGGCCAGGTGCAAGATTAGCATCTCTATAAATTGCAGGGATAAAGATATGTAGATCCAATTTAGGTAGCAATGGGATTGTTTTGGGGGCTATTGCTTCAGTTCTGAGATGCAAACTCTTGTGCCCCGGGGAGTCCAGCCTCTCATCTTGACATTCCCAGAGCTAGTTGCCCTAACATCTCAGGTGCTCAGTCCTGTACCTATCTGTACTGTATGGAGAACATTATGCCAGGACACAGGACTGTCTGTCGGCTATGGAAAAGGCATGTTAGCATCTCAGCTGGCCTTATTTGCAATGCTTAGAGCCAATTGAAGAGAGGAGGAAATACCTGGGCCAGATTTTTACATATCAGTATAAGGAAATGAGTCACCAAAAACTCAAAGTCACAGTAATCGTTTTGGATTCAAAGGGAGCCGCTGGAGTTGTCTCCCAGAGTGCAGGACAGTGCTGTGGATCCAGGCCCTCGGCTGGGTCCTCCATTTCTCTAGTGTGTGGACAGGTTTCCTGCACTTCTTCGTATTTGACTCCTTGGGTGACCATTATAAATAGCACTATAAATTATGTGTCCTGTATGGAATCATTTTCCCTGCAAATCCCAAATAACAACACTGGCGATCCTAGTTCTGCACGGGCTGATGGAAAGAGGACCTTGGTTCTTCACTGGCTGTGTGTAGAGATCCTCCTTACTGCTGCCACGTGATCTCCAGGAACACATCCCAGAACACGAGAACCATGTACGAGAATGCCCACGACAGTGGCGTATGTGACAGGAAGGCATCCTGGAGACACAGGCTCACTGGTGTTGAAACAGGCGACGCTTGAGACACACCCTGAGCTGTAATCAGCTGCGATGAGAGGAGTGAGCTGCAGGGCCTGCCGTGTGGGTGACTCTTGTAAGGATACTATTGGCGTGTACCTTCTGAAGATGGAGTTAGGGTAATGCCACAGAGTCATGTTTGCTTCTGATTGGACAGAGAGGGGATAGATAGATAGATAGATAGACAGACAGACAGACAGAAAGCCAGCCAGCACACAGTACCATAGCACACTGACCAGTGGTATAGACCAAAGATCAAAACACCTTGAGTTGAGTTCTAGTTCTGTAATTCTCTAACTGGGCAACTTTAGGGAAGTTACTTACCTTTTCTGTGCCATAGGTTTGCGATTTGTAAAATAGAGATAATTCACTGAGTCATTATAAGATTTGGCAATAAGTTAGTATTTTTAAATATTTGGAAAGTACTTGACCCAGCACTGGTCTGAATGCCTGTATCTATCAAATAAATATGAAGAACAAGCATCAGTTTCCAGAGGATAGTCCCTGGTGCGGTAGAAGATCTTGATTCCAAAATTGTGGACCAAGGCGAAGAAGGAAGCTTCTGCCCTTCCAAAGCTGAAGCCAAAGCAAAAGTTTTGAGGGCCAAGACAGCAGTGCTGAGAGGCGTCCACAGCCACACATGGATGACCACACATCGCCCACCTCCTGCCAGCCCAACACACTGCCCCACCGGAGGCAGCCTAAACACCCTCAGGAGAGTGACCAGGGGAAACGACAAGCCACTCTGCAAACACAGCTGCCCTAACTTCGGAGCCGGCTCTAGGAAGACACAGGGCCTCACACACCCGCGCTCACTGTGAAGGTCAGGGCCAGAAAGCACCAGGTCAAACAGCTGCCAAGAAGCTCTGTGACTTTGACATGGCCAAGGGCAACTGCCCACCAGGCTGGAGGGAGGGAAGAAAGCTGGGTCTTGATCAAGATGTTGCCAACAAAATTGGGGTCATCAAAACAGCCCTGCTTGGCTAATTCTAAATGTATGTTTTTTTTTTTTCACATAAAAAAGCTGGAAAGTGGGTATGCAGATGTTTTACTGTAATTATTTCTGATGGAATAAAGAATCTTTCAAGTTAAGAAGGAGGAAAAAACCATTTCAAATATATTCCCAAACATGCCGGGGAGAAAAGCTACAGCCAGAGGCCAAGGCTACGCCAGTTCCAACGCCTGGGCAGGACCCTCCCGGGCCGGGCCCTCCGCTCCCTCACACGTGTGCCTTCTGTTTTGGGAGTTTTCTGGAATTCACAGTGCCTATGGCTGGAAACAGTTTATCTGGGGCCTCCCAAAACCTGAGGGACCAAACGCCAGTCTTGGAACTGGAAGAAGCCCTTGCTTTCTCTCATGCCAGGCTTCGGCTTCCCAAAGACAGCGCAGGAGCTGATGGTCCCCACGGCCAGCCGCAGTGCTGTAAGCCAGCCCTGCCTTTGTGCGTGGGTCTCTCCTCCCTGAGCGGGCTGCCTGGACCCCTGGACCGGCAGGGTCGCCAGGAAGGTGGTGTCCTCTTTGAGGTCACTTGCTCCCCAGCCATGCCCCTGGGGGGAGGCAGTGACCATGGCCCTTCCATGAGGTGACCAGGTCATGCTGATGCTGCGTGCTGCAAGCTGAGGAAACATTCCAGTGTCTGCTTCTACTGTGCCTGACTGCAGATCCTGAAAACCATTTATTTAAAGATGAAACAACCCCAAATCTGCTCATCCTTCCCCGGGGCTGGTAGCAGAGAGGCTGAGCTTTTGGTCCACTGGTTTGGACCTGAGGTTGGGACTCTGGCTGGCCAGTGAGCCAATGTGGCTGCTCTAGTTCTGCCCTTTTCCTGGAGAGGGGAACAAGGTGCCCAGCTGGAGTGGCTGCCCCAACTCACCAGGCCCCTCTCTTGACCTCTGTCGGGGCTGCCTGGGCTCCGAGCCACTGCTGGACAACAGGCTCCCCGCTTCTGTCCAAACCGAGGCTGGGGATCACGCACCGATTCCGCCAGGCTTGGCTGATCTCTTCCTGCCCACACTTGCTCAAAGGGAGCTCAGTCCTTGCATTTCCGATTTGTTCACACTAAAGAGTTGTGTCCAGAGACTGTGCAGCTGTCTGCTGCACTGTGGAAACATTTTCTCTCAGAACAGGAAACCGGGTTTTTACCTGTGTAAATAACCATGAAACATCAGTGAGCTCCAAGCTACCGAGCTGCGGGGTCCAGGTGAAGCTCACACTCACACTTCAGTGTGGCTTTCACCTTGGTCTGTCTGTGAAGTCGCCCGCCCTGCATCCTGTCCCTCTGTATCCATGGGGCCGCGAACCTTCACTCTTGGAGTGTCCACAGAGCATCCTCGGGGGCTGTGAGACCCAGGCTACCAACATGGGTGGTTCAGGGAGCCCACGGCACAGCGTCTCCTTCAGAAACACAAGGAGCAGCTCTTGGGAAGCAATGCGAGGCAGGGCACGGGAGCCACACGTGTGTGTGCATGCGTGTGGTCACTTGTGGATGCACACAGCGTTAGGGAGTCAGTGGAGGGGGAACACAGGGCGTGGCAGGTGAGCTTGGGGGTGCCTGGGAAGTCAGCCTGAGACCCCGCTCGCTCGCTAGCTCGCTCGCTCGCTTGCTGGGAGAGTCATTCCCACCCCAGGGAGCTCAATCCTGCTGGGCCCCCAGCTTCTGTCCTTGTATAAACGACTTACAGAGCCCCCGTGGGGACCCTGCTGGGGTGAGAACAACCCACACTGTCCCTGAGAAAGGCCACCCTAACCGTCCCTAAATCCTCCACTTCCTCCTCTGCCTCTGGCCTAGTCCTGAACCTGCTCCTTCACCTTTGAAATCCAGCTCCAAGTGGGAGAAGTAGTTCCTCTTCCTCATTTCCTTTCAGCGTGGCTGGGACAGGTGGTAACCACCACTGAAAGCATAAAGGGAGAGTGGAAGGGAAACCGCAGAGGAAGCACAGAATGCTGTGAGGCAACCACGCTTATAAAACAGGCCACGCATCCCACGCAGCCAGCGTGCCAGACCCAGGGGGCAGGGGCCAAGTCCACCAGACGCCTTGCCCCGCCTGGCCTGCCCTTGCCGGCAGCCAGCACTTGGGGGCACCGCCAGCTGCAGGGGGTGCTTCTGGCTCCTCAGGGTGACAGTGGTTTTAGAGACCTCTGGCTCCCCTCGGGATGATGGTTCCAGGCTAAGACTTGGGGTGAGTGAGTGGGACATGGTCCAGTGTTGTCCCTATGGAGACGAGATCAGCCCATGGAGTGCATGTGTATATCCCAAACCAACTGACGATGGATGACAGGCCGGACATACTGCTAACCCCCCAGGAAAACAGGAGGAAGCCTGGGCTCGCTGTTCTGAGGGGACCCACACAGCCCGGGGGGCCGGGAGGACTCGGGAAAGTGCTGTGCAGCTGCTTTGCCGAGTGCGGGTCTCCAGCGGAGCTGCGGCGGCGCCCCTGACCCGCGTGGTTCGTGGCCACTGGTGGCGGAGCTGCGGGAGGCGTCTGCTGCTCGCAAGCAGATGTGACCCCAGCGCTGGGCCACAGGGAATCCAGCTCCACCCGCGCTTGGATGTGAAGGGGAAATAGAGGTCATGTGGAAAGCGGGATGGATTCTGCGGGTGACCAGCCCAGCGACGATCCCGAAGGGCCCTCACAGGACTCCCTGGGGAGCACCGCGGAGCCCAGAGATTAGCACATTTTTATTAATTTTTAATACATTTTGATGAGGCTCATGGAACCTCAGCCTTCTTAGCTGTTTGGAGAGGCTCCGTCCCTTGCGGATCCTCTCTGGTGTTGCTTCAAAGATTAAATCAGACAACAGCGGCAGGGGCAACGTGCCGCGGGGCGGTGAGATGTGAGCCCCAGCGCAGGCCTAAATTCAGGAGTCTGCGTCCTTTTCAAGGGGCTCTGCTGTCATAAGCTCCAAACTCAGGCCTGTGCAGTTCGTGGAGTGCTCAGGGACAGGAGCAGCTGGACATCAGCAGGGCTGGGGCCTAGTGAGAGGGGACAGGGGTCGGCACACTGGCCTCTGCCGTGGGCCCTGGTCAGCCGCTCCCTCCTGTAAGGGCTGTGTGAGCTGCTCCCTGCCCACCCACCTGGGAGGGCACCCTGGCTCAGTGCTGGGGGAGGCGCCCTGGACCAGGTCCCCAGAACCTGTTGCCTGGCGAGCAGCTGTCACCCAGTATACTGTGACCACCAAGACCTGGAGCTGCCCCACCTGGCTGAGTACAGGATGGGGTGCTGTGGGTCTCAGCCAGGATCCTTTCTGGAGAGGTTTCAAGGGCACATATGTAGACAGAGAAACACAGATACACAGAGACACACAGACACACACAGATACACACACGCACGCACACGCCTGCATGTGCCGTCCTGTGCTGCTGCCTCCCCGTCCCCTCTTCCCCTCCTCCCTTCTCCTACTTCCTCTTTTCCATTCCATGAATCATCATATGAATTTCAGCCTGAGATCAAAATGTACTTTATTCCACCCTCTTGGCTGTGATTAAGTTCTGTCCACAGTAAGGACATTACTGTTTCCATGGCAACCAGTACCCTCGGAGGCTGAGGAGGAGGACCCAGCAAGGAGGCGGAATTGTGGGATGCTGGGGCCAGGGAGGACTTACGAGGTCACTAAATTATGTGCCCACTCCAGGAAAGCCCTCCCAAGACAGCTCTGGATACACAGATGTCCTTTATTTAAAGATGGCCAACAAGTTTCATAATCTCCTTTGTGAATGCACTCAACTGTTCTTTATTTTTGGGGGGAGGCAAAAATCGAGCAGTTGACCGAACCAAGGCTGGGGGTCCTGAGACTCCCTCTGGGCCCCACAGAACCTGAGGTCCACAACTGAGAAGGAGATGATTCTCCAGCTCCTGGGGAGCGAGGGACTCACCCCACATTTAGCCCTCCAGAGCTACTGTGCTCAACCTTCCTTAATTTAATCCTACTAGGCACTCTATGGAAATATCTGTTGGGGGCTGACTGGGGGACAGGCTAGAGAGTCTCCTCCAGCCCTTTGTGAAAGACTCCTCAAGGAAGAGCCCTGTGAACCCAGGGCCCCACATTTCTCAGACACACATCTCTGCTGCTCTGAGTGCAGAAGCGTGGGTCCTGCTGGGGACAGGTGTGAGTGCTACGACTTCAGCAGGATGAACCTTGCTCTCGTCACTGACGGTGGATGCCAGACGAGGGGGTGTCTGAGACTTCATGCCACACTGTGACTACTCCCAGCCCCATGGGAGCCCCAGCTATTTGTCCACAGGAATGAGCAGGAGCTGGTGGCCAGAATGTTCTCAGTGGTCACTCAGGAGAGAGGATGCCCCATGGAGCTGAGCACAGGCAGTGGGGTGTCATCAGCCCGAGGGCCCCATGTGCCTAGCAAGGCTTCCCCTCCATGGGTCTGGGCTCCAGCTGGGGCTCTGGTTCCAGAGCCAACAGTATCCCTGGCGACTCCCCCACCACTGGCCACAGTGACCTGCCAGGCCCTGAGTGGGCCTGTCATGGTCCTGCTGGCTGCACATGGACCCAAGGGCTATGGAGATGGAAGGACTGCGGGGCACCCTGTGAAAGCTCTCAGGCCACAGGAACAGCACCCTTGGGAGCTGCCCAGCAGTGGCACAGAGCCCATGGAGAGGCTTGGGTAGCTGTGTCCCAGCAGAGGGCCCAGCAGGGCGGAGGAAGCCGAGCACCTTCCCACTTGGGTACCAGGGGCTCCACAGTCCACACACAAGTGGGTGTGAACCTGTGGAGCAGGGGGTGGGTGGTGCATCCTCTGGAGCTCAGTGCTCACTGTGCCACTCTACACTGCTGGCCTTGCCTTGCAGGACGCTTTGAAGAACACAGGATTCCAGTGGTCGTGACTCGCTGGTTATCGGCTGTCCCAGGGTCCCCGCTGTGGGGTGGGGACAATTGTGTACAGGAATCACAGAGCTCTCTGCATGGCTGCAGATCACATGCCAAGGTGAAGCAGAGGAACAGGAACAGAGGGGGACAGAGAAAGTGGGGATGGGGAGAGGCAGAGGTGGGGCCACAGGACCCGCCAGCGTGAAGCCTGGGAGAGTTGGCAAAGCCAAGTCCCTTGGGGCTCGGGGTCTGGGTCAGAGGGTGACACTGGGCAGGCAGGCAGTGCCAACCACTCTGAGGGAGGCTGAGTCCACCTCAGAAGCAAAGAGGAGTCGTTCTGTGGCCCCCAAGATGGAGAACAAGGGCTCTGAGGAAACAGGGTCCTCCACAGGAGCAACATCAAACATTGTGGGGGTCTGGAGACCCCCAGCGAACGCCTGGTCAATCTGCTCACAAGAGCCCTCAATTCAGTGGAGTCTGGTTTCCTGCAAAGGCTTGTGAATTTTGTTTTTTTCTGCTCAGTTACATCAGTGAGCAATGAATCACACACTCAGAAGAGCTCGGGGAACACGCACACCACATGAAGAGATTTCTGGGAGACACCAGGCAGCAGGGCAAGCCCCCCCCCCCGTGCCGGTCCTCAGCCGGGGCAGCAAGGCTCTGCCGTGCTCCTAGCTAAGGACCAGCTAGAGACAGCGTCTTGAGCCCCGTGTCCGGGGGAACGCTCCTGTGTGCAGGTGTGGCGTCCAGACCTGGTCTCTGGGGGTTTCTCTGTGTGACTGCAGGCACAGGCTTTGCCACCCAGATAAGATTCTGGAACCAGCAGAGCTCTTCAGACAAAGAGATGGGGGGGGTCACACTAGCTGTGCCCTCTGGATTTCCATGGTGGGTACAGTCACTCCTTGCTAATTGTAAATCTTCATGCTAGAAGTAGACACGGCTTGCAGTCTGTAATGCCTTTGAAAAACAGTGATTCTTTAAAAATGGGAAAACTGCATTGCACACTTTGTTTTGTTTTGAAGCCAGGTCATTCTATGTTGCTCAAGAAGGTTTCAAACTCATGGGCTCAGGAGAATCTCCTGTCTCAGCCTCCTAAGTAGCAGGGCCCACAGACATGTGCCACTGCACCTGGACCATGTTTTAAATACTGGATAAAAACAAGCAAAAGCCCCAATTTATATTTTACATTTTCTTCAGGAAGGTAACCTTATCTTGGCTCTTCTTCAGTTGTTCAGGAAATATTGGTGTAAGGTGTTTACTGAGGGAGGATTTGCTACAAATTATCCTTGAAGACTCGCCCTTTTAACGGTTTTCTGAAATCTGTGCCTCTGGCTGAAGGTGCAGTGAGTCTGACGTTCCCCTGGCTTTGCTCAATTTGCAGGAGACTTGGCCGACCGCTCTGCCACCTCTGTTGTGGGGCAGAGGTGTCACTGGTGTCCAAACAGCATGAAGCCCGGAGCGAGTGCTCGCCTGCCCGTGTAGACCTGGCCTCGGGCTCAGTGACAGCTGGTGCACCCCTCTGTTCCCAGGGTGCTGAACTGAGTGAGTACCTTATCCCATTCTGATGAATTAAGAATTTCAGTGCAGAAATACAAAACAGAGTTACCTAAACATTATAGTTAGTAAAGGATGCAGCTGTCCTGATAGTTCACCGCTGATGTGGGAAACGTGTTCCTGACATTTAGGGAAAAATTCCCTTGTTCCACTGGGAAGCAGTTCAGGTTGATGTGTACCCCCTTTGCCCGGGCAACTGTACATCGAGACCTGGACCCTGACAGTGGCTGGCGGCTTCCCTGTGCAGCCTGCCTCAGTGCTCTCTGCCTCCCTCCCCCTTTCTCTCTCTCTCTTTCTGCTTGTCAGCTTAACTGTGCATATAGGGGCTGTATCTTACAGATGAAGCATGCAACAAATGGTGGTTGAATAAAAAAGTAAATTAAAAATAAGTAAATTAAAGTAGATAGGAAAAGGCTGTAGAAAATAACATAACTGGGTGTCCAAAACAGTTAGTGTCACATCCGACTATTAGGAAACATTTCCCTCCTCAGGACTGGTTCCCCAGGTGTCACTTCCTACCACGTACTGGGAGGGTTAAATGTGCAAAGGGGCAGAAGGCGCCTTCGGAAGGTGGCAGAGAGCGCAGCATCAGCGTCTGGAGTCTGGGGTGCAGAGGCCCAACAATCAAGGTGCGTGGAGAGGAAGCCCTGCTGCTGACTTCCTCCCTCATCCCTGAGTGCTTGGCATTACAAAGAGAGTGACTGAGGGTTGGCAGCAATCAGCAGCGAGCACCATCACCACAACACTTGTGCAGAGAAGCAGCATGCTCTTCAGAATACTCAAGAGCAGGCTGGAGCCTTCATGCGGCCGTGGAGCAGGAAGAGCTGGCTGTGTCTTCCCTTCCTCTCGTGCCATTCAGAATCGAGGGTCCTCAGATGTCAGCACCACCGAACGGCAGCACACGGAGCGGGCGGGAGGGGGAACCAGGCCTGGAGACGCTTGCATTTCTTGATTCTCTGACAACACTGAATCTGGACGCTCGCCCCTGTTTATCTTTCATTTTGGTGGAAGAGGAGTAAATGCCGAGTCCACTTCAGCTGGCTTGTCTGGCTAGAGTCTCTGCTGGCAGCCTCTGGCCTCTGAGGTCAACCCAGGACCAGAAGCTGCCCAGGGCTGGTGCTAGGCTGACAGTGCCAGGAGCTCTTCCCTACACCCAAAGCTTGATTCAGGAGGAGAAAAGTGCTACTGGACTTTAAGAGAACTAACCCGAGGCCTGCAGCTGCTTCACAGACCGACCACCGTTTAACTCCCTGGAGCCGAAGGCCTCCCGCTCGTGGTCCGCGGCCTCTCTTGCTGAAACAGTGACTTTGGAAAGGCCACCAGAAATAATCAGATTTTTAAAAAGTTGGCCTGTTCCCCTGCAGGAGGCAAAATGTGCATTTTTCTTCCCTTTAAATCAGATCCATATTAAACCAGGCTCCCGAAAGAATGAAGTATCATTAACAAGATTTACCTAAGAGCCACCCAAACAGAAAAAGCAGCGCAGCAGCGATCTGTCCTCTGTCTGCGGGAACGTGGCTGAGTCCGACTTCTGTTCGCTTCCTCTGCTCCTTTCCCTCCCCACGGTTAATGACATCGGAAGCAAGCGCTTGAGCCTCATGCTTTCCTCCACTAATTAAATTCCTGCGGGGCTCTCCTGAATCAGGTGCCTTGTGGGACAAGCACACACAGCCTGCTCCTGTCTGCTGTGGCTCCTGCCTGGGTGCAGGTAGGCGCTTTGCAGGGAGGCTTCTGCAGTCTGGATTTTTCCAGTGATCTTCCTTTACGTTTTACCACTTCTGCTGACTAAATTGACAAAAATAATGAAATAAGTTAAGATGCATCAATCAGTATTTAAGAATGTGCAAACATTAATTTTGAGAGGACAGAGATCTGTCGGTAACCCAAAGGGAAATAAAGGAGAGGGAGCCGCTCCTTCCCGAAGAGGAGCCCTCACCTTCGCTTGCACACTCGAAGTGGCTCTCATGCTACTGTCCTCACCTGTGGTGGGACTCAGCCTCTGCTCTCACAGAGCTTCCATTCTGCGCCTGGGACCTCAGAACCCTGAGACCAAAGTCAGAACGAGCCTCGGGATCCTGCCACGATCAAGAGTTGGTCTGGTTACTGAAATGCAAAGGGCTCTAGCAAAAAGCTTCTGGTCCCTGGATTAGTAACTTAGTGCAGAGTCATGAAGGACAGAGGCCCAGGCGCTAGCTCTGCCTCGCTTGGGCAGTCAGCAGTGTGTGCTGTGCATCATGGACAAAAGCCCGAAGCTGCCCCCGATTGCCACGCAGCAAGGTCCGTGGGAAACACTTTAGATGGAGCCTATGAATCCTTCAAGTTTTCAAAGTGACAGTTCTGCCCCATTGTCCAGAAGAGGCAAAGATTTTTAGAGAAGTTGGGAATCCAGGATTAGAAGCCACGTTGAAACCCTTTCTGTTGTCCCTTCTTCTCTAGCCACGAGCAAAGGTCATGGACTAGATAGATACAAGGTGGGGGCTGGGTGTAGTTATTAACCTGGACACTGGCTGGGGAGATCACCAGAGCACACGGGTGTGCCTGGCGGCCATGGAGGCACCACCTTGGGTGCTGCCTCTGCTGCTGCCCCTCTCTCCTTGTGCTGCCCCCTGCTCTGCTTCCCATCCGCCATGAACTGAGTACCTTTCCTCCACCATGGAGTCAGCAGCCATGGACTGCATCCCCTGAAACTGAGGGCCAGAGTAAAGCTCTGCTCCTTTAAGTTGTAGGTTTGGGTTTTGTGTCCCAGTAAAGAGAAAGTGACTGATACTCTGGACAATGCGAAGGAAAAGAGGTCGGAGGAAAGGGAATGGCCAAGGAAGTCTTCGTAGCAGAGGTCCAGCAGGAGGGAAGCCAAATGCATTCCAGATTAGGGAGGGGGAGGCTTGAAATTATTCTAATCAGAGAAAATCAAGTACTCAAGAGCACAAGGCCTCAGAGAGCAGCGACTGTGGCCTCAAAGCCTGTCTCTCCCAGACTCCGTCTCCATACCATCGGCCTCCCTGGAGCAGGAGCTCCTGGCCACACGCAGCCAGCACCCACTCCATCCTGACTGCTGTCCCCTCGTGACTGCTCAGCTCTCTGATGGCAGCGCCGTCTTCACTGGGAATGGGTTTCCCAGCACAAGGTCTGGGGAATTAGTCGCTTAAGTCATGGCCTGACTTCAGAATCTCAGAGTCTCCTGATTCTGGGTTCCTTCTCTTGGAACGCTGGTATTTTTGCAGAGAAAACACTAAAAATATCTGGAAGGTTATTTCAAAGTACTACCAGCTACAACTGTGACTGGTGCCAGTTTTAGAGGAAGGAGCACGTGACTTTGAAGCCAAACCAAAAATAGTATTGAACTGTTGATTTCAGTTTCTGCTCAAATGGGTCATCTCTTCAGTACCTATTACTAGGGAACTGACCTGAATGTGGCAGGTGGCAAGGACATTTTGACAAAGCTGTCACAATGCAAAGGACCTGAAGATGAATGTGAACCACTCTCTCTTGAAATGATACTTCCAGTTTTTACAAATGCAAAGCGTTCCGGACAGTCTGCTGAGTACAAGATGGAAACACGGTCGCAGAGCTCACTCGAAGTCACATTTTAATTGCACTTAGGAGTCTGCTTCTGTGTTTTTGTAGGAATGAGAAATAAAGAGAGAACATCTGAGTGAAACATTAAAGGCCAACACACAGGGAACTCACGCTCATGTGATGGGAAACCTTTAAGAACAGTGGCACGCGAGGCCATCTAACATCATGGCATCGGCGGCTGCTGGTCCTCATGCCCTTTGCAAAGTCTGAACTGCTCTCCCACTTGTCATGTTCCTTTTGACCTGGGTGCCAGTGACTTCTGCCCCGTGTGCCAACGTCGCATGCTCCTCTGTCCTGGTGCCGCCTGGGCCGTCCCCTGTCTCTGCTGACTCAGCTTCTCCCGCTCCATGAGTGAAAGCTTCTCCATGTGACCACGTTGCAGGTCACATCACACACTCCTGCTTGCCATCTGGGCTGAGTGTGGGTGGCGGACTCGAGCTGAGGTGTCCTTGAGGGGCAGGAGACACGGATTTCCAGCCCATGTGACTCGGGACTGTAAAGATGGTTTCACTTCATCCCTGTGAAATTGGGAGTAACCGAATATGACAAAATGAATGCATAGCAGTGTGTCTGCTGCATTATAGTAAGCTCCCTGCTGGCACAGTTGTAAAATATGTTTAATTATTTTTTAATGAAAGAAGGACCCATGAAGGTAAAGGCAACTGGAACCCCCAAAAGTCATGCTGCTGCCTTGGCCTGACTTTACAGGACTTAATGGTAAAAATGACTTGGGGTGTGAACTTTTAGGGTGTGTTTTGCTGGAGCACTCTCTGCATCTCAGTTGCTGCAGGCCCAGAGCTGATCCAGAGTCCAGAAAGTGTGAATGCTTCTTCCTGGATTTGAGTCATCAACATAAATGGGATGTGACACATCTGTCCCTGTGCTATTTGGCTCACGCAGTCACCTTTGATGGCTCCATGCAAGGTGGAGAGAGACTCTCATGGTGTCTATGGAACATACACCACAATCAGTCTGCTCCAGTCAAGCCGAAACGCTCCCTTTCCTGGTTCTGAACCCCGGGTTCTGCATCAGGGCCCGGTGGAAAGCGCATCAGTCAGCTCCGGGGTTAACAGATGTGTGCACCTTCCCCAGAGCAGCACCTGCCTTGTGCACCACGCCGCATCTGTGGTCTCTGCTTGCGGTACAAGTGTCAGGACCTAACACAGATTCAGAGCACTGGGGGGTTTGCTGGGGCATTTACATCGATGATTTGGGGGTTCACTTCATGTAAAATCTGTCCAGATTTAAGTTTCCTGTGGGTTATTTATATTGAGCTTGAAATTAAGGAAATACAGTAATACTTTGGTTCACGGAAGTTTCTTCTCATGAGCAATTAGGTTAGTGAACCTAGGAAGCATTTGGCAAAAGTTTGCTTCCATTCATGGGCTCTGCATCAGTGACACTGATCCGTATGGGGAAAATTGATTCTCTTCAGGACCAGAATCAGGGGCCAAATTAAGTTTGTGAACCGAGGCACCACAGTAATAACTATATTTTATTTTCTTTCTTCTTGGGGAAACACAAGTTGTTCTCTAAAAAACTGACATTATTTTGTAATCAGAAATTTCACTTTTTTCACCTAAGTAGAATTACCACCAGCAAACAAAAATAAAATCCAGAAAAATGAGTGAAGCTTTTCCTTTGTATCATAAATTATAAACAATGTCATTAACTGCTGTTTCTTTTCCTTAATTATTTTTTCTGTCAAGATGTCACCTGTCCCTTTTCACAAATCATCATTGGCTTTAGCTTTAAACTACTGATGTAAGAACTGAAATGTTTAGTCTCACGTCTTCACAAATTCTGTGTGATTTGTGAATAACCTTGAAATGTCACCTGGCCAGGTCCCCTGCTGTTGGGGGTAAACGCCCCATAAATCCTCATCAGGAATGAAGCCATGAGCCTCTCCTTCTGGAGGTCAAGGAGACGACACCACTGCCCTCCTGGATGGCACCTGCCATCTCACTGTTCTGTCCTCAAGATCAGCCAGAGCCGCCTCGCCCCCTCCTGGCCTTCTGCCTTCTTGCTGCCGCCCAGCTGGGCAGGGCCTCCCAGCATCTCCCTGGAGGCTGGGGTGGGGGGAAGGCGGCTTTAGCTCGCTCTCCCCAGCCTTCCTTTGAGCAGGGCTCACAGCACCCGCAGGCCATGGAGACGGCAGGGACAGGGGAAGGAAGAGCCTCCACCCGCTGCCGGAGAGAGACGCCAGACTCCAGCAGCGGTGCCCTCGGCAAGCTGCTCCATGCCACCCAGAAGAAGCAAATCCACAGACAGAGAGCAGTTGGTGACTGCGGGGCTGGGGCTGTGGGGAGCAACCGCTGAGCACTGGTCCGGGTGGCAGACACAGCCCTTCCAGAGCCCACCGCAGTGCCAGTCGGGCCCACAGCCCTGGGCCCGTGCTGAGCGGCCTCAGCTCCCTCTGCAAGGGATTACTGTGCAGCCCTGTGCCCTCTGACCTGGGGTCCCCAAGCCCCTTGACGTCCCCAGGCAGTGCCTTGCCTCAGTGGTGGCTGCAGAACAGACCGAGGCGGGGCTGGGCAGAGGCCCAGGCCGGGGGCTGCAGCTCTCTGCCTTCACATGAGCAAGTCTGGTTAGTCCTTCACCTTCGTGGGACAAACACAGGGACGGGGTTAGTAACAGTACCTCATGCTTATCCCGATAACCCTCTGCATGATTGAAAGGATTCAGTGAAATTTCTGAAACATAATTGGTATTTTATAAGGCTTTATGTAAATTATTAAGCTGTAACAGGATATTATTCTAGTTTAGCATTCTTTTTTTCTATAACGGGCCTGAATTTGCAGGCAGCGATGAAGCTATCGTGACTGCATGTGACTTACTGACAGGAGACAGAGTGGTATTGCTGGACAGGTCCATGCGTGTCTGCTGTAGAAAGTGAACAAGTGTATTTTGATGGACCAGCATGCCACCCGCTGCGTGCCCTGTGCACGCCGCTGCAGGTTGACCCCGGAGTCAGGAACTGTGGGTGAGAGTGGGACCCCGAGCAATGCTGTGGCTTCCTGACCATCTGACTTCCGGGGAGCTCACAGCCCTAAGCCTCCCTCCCACGGCGTGAAGGGAGGGACGCCAGCTTCTCCTGACAGTGAGGCGTAAGTGAGGTGCTCAGTGTGGCTCCCTCAGCAAAGTACTTACTGACACCACTCTAAATGCCATGCGAATGTACGGATTAGAGACACTAACATGGGTAGTGCATGCTAACATGCATAATGCATACATGTATAGTATGTACACACAGTATAGAGCACACACACAATGCACATTGATAAACACTGGAGTACTATTGCACATGTGCATACTTATGTTTCATAAGTGCATCCCGTGCACACATAGATAGAACATTTTTTGTTTTGTTTTTATCAGTGAGTTAGCAATAAACTCATCTGTCTTAATCAGCACCTTCTCTGATTAAGTAACTACTTACACGAACCTCCCAAGTGTATTATAGTGAAATGTATTTGAAGTAAAATAATCGAACCACTTCAAAAATAGAAGATTTTACAGTTCATGTACAGAAATGTCCAAATTTGGGGCTGTTTCTCTCGTGTTTGCCTCATCACTGGGGGGAGCAGGTGCACTGACCAGTGGCCCTTGAGCTCCTGCTGCAGGGCAGCGCTTCTGCCCTGCTCTTCCCTGGTAGGCTCTGGAGCCCGCCGAGGGCAGGCCAGGCACGGAGGGGCGCTGGCTTCTCAGGAGAGCTGTGAGTGAGAGGTTCCCGGGATCGCGTTTGCTAAGGAACACTTAACAACACAAACCCTGGACAGTCTGCACTGAGACATGTGACCCTAGAATGTGTGCCACATCTGCTGTTGCTCCATCGCACCCACCTTGCCAGACGGATTTGGGGCGCACTGAGGAAAAGAGCTGGCCTTGCATCTGGACTGGCATTTAACAAAGAAGTTAGTATGGTCATAGGACACAAGGTTCAAGAGGAAGATCCTGAGAGCCACAGAACCCAGAGCCCAAACTAAGTGCGATCCCACGGGTTCCTTCAGGGCCTTGCTCCGCACTCTAAACTTACATCCCCCCACGACCGGCTGCAGGTTGTGCCCTGATTTGGTGATTGAGCCTCTAGGTATGTGGTTAAGGTTTGAGATGACAACATAAAGCCACCCTAAGGCCAATGCCTTGTCCTTGACAGAAAAGAGGCCAGGTGAAGAGGGAACAGAAACTGGAGCTGTGGTCTGATGAGCTTAGGACCCCAGGGGCACCGGAAGCCGAAAGGCCAGGCAGGAGTCTCCTCCAGCCTGAGAAGGATGCGACCCTGGACTTCCGCCTCTGGAAGTGCGAGGCGATAGCTCTCTGTTGTTCAGACACCCAGTTTTTGGATCCTTGTAGCTTCAGCCCTCAGAAACACAATATCCTTGGGTAGACATCAGACTCCCCATGGATGCGGGTGGCCGAGGAGCCCACCCAGCTCATCTGGTTTTCAAAGGATGAGGTGACCACAGCTGCCATTCGGCTCACTCTGCACAAACACTAGAAAATCTCAGCTGCAACCTTGCTGTGGTTTTTCCAGTTGTCCCCTGCAAGTAGCCACAGGTGGGAAGACATTGGTCACCACAGGACATCAGGTGCTCTTGCCAGAAACAGATTCTGGGCAGGAAAACACAGAGCGTCTCCAACAAGGTCCTGATAGACCCCAGGGCCATAACTTCATGTTCAGACATGACACTGTACAGATGTGACGTCCCATCCTTGGCCGCCGTTCCTTCCTAAGGACGATACTCAGCATCAAGCCCATTTTCATTCTGGCTGAGAACAAAGTGGTCAAACAAAATTCTTAAGATGAACATGCTTACAAAGGGTGAACATGAGCTTCCCCGCCAATGCTGGGAGGGCTGCGGTGACAGTCCCCAGGGCCCGGGCCAGCTTGGCATGCTGGGGACCCCAGCGTGCTCTGTGAGAGCGGGCGAGCTCTAAAGGGAAGCTTGGAGAGGAGGACAGGAAGGCTTCCTCACATTTATGTTTCTGTTTGCAGTCTCAGGTAGGTTAGCAGAAATTACATTTTGCAGTAACTTACCTGAGGCTATAAAGGGATCATTAGGTTTTCAAGGATTCAGTAAATTTTCTGAAAGCATTTTGGCTCTATTTGGAAGGGAGAAATAGCACGGAAATATTTTGATCACAGTCTGCAGCAGGAAATCTGATTTAGTGCCCAAAGGTCGCCGCGCGGTTTTACTGCAGGGAACATTTCAGTTCCTGGAGGCGGAGTGGCGGCGCAGAGCGGGCTGCAGCCTCGCTCTCTGTGTAGCTGCGGTCTGCTGCTCGGCTCTCTGTCCCCTGTCACGTTGCCCACCGCATTAAGGGGTTCTGCAATGAGATTGCGGGACCTGGTCTCCTGGGACCTCCCTGGGAATGAGTGGGCGCCTCCCACAGCTCTGCAGCAAGGAAGCACTTGAAGTAAATAAAGACCCCTCCGTGGGCACCCACAGAACTGCGTGGCCCCGCTGCTTCCCACCGGTGGAGTGTGCTGAGCAGGAGGCCATGCCGGGGTGCCCCAGTCCTGGAAGAACTTGTCCTGGGGTGCTGAGAGAAAGCTGCTGCGGGGGGAGGCTTGGCTGAGTCTGGGGGACAGGTGGGCTGCATATATACATGTAGGTGAATATGTGTGGGAATGTTTGAGTGTGTGCGTGCACATCTGTTTATGTGTATCAGTGTGTCCGTGTGTGTATATGTGTGTGAGCGTGTGTGTATGTGAGTAGGAATGTTAGTGAGTGTGAGTGCAGTCTGTGTGTGTGTTAGGGTGCACATGTATATGCGCACATGTGCGAGTGTGCCCGCGGGTGTGCGTGTGCACTGAGCGTGTGTCAGTACATGCTTGGCAGTGTGTCTGAGATGGTGGAAACTGCCAGGCCTGTGGCTGGGGGGAGAGGACCCCCCAGCCTGCCAGGCCCCCGCGGGGCCAAGCGCGGTGCCCATTCTTGGCTGAGGATCTGCTGTGTATCCCACGCAGACGCCTGGCCAGGCAGCACTGGAGTCCAAGTGGGCACCGCAGCCTGCGCAGGCCTTTGTCCAACTGTAGGGCCACGCAGACCGTCGCAGCGCCGGGGCTGCCTGCTCGCCCCTTTGGGAGCAGGAGCCCGAGGCTGCGCTCCGGGCACCGTCACTGTGTGACTCTGCCCTCTGCACTGCGCGCCCAGCCCCTCAGTGCCCCGCTCGGAACTCCGCTCCTCCCCTGCTACCCACTTTGCAGAGTGGAATGCGCCGATCCCTACTGGCTCTCGCTGTGAGTATTTTTATTTTTTAGGTGCAGTGCGCCTGCTCTGAATTTGAAAAGAAATGTATAGGGCAATCGTATCTGCCCATCTTCAGACAGCAACCGAAGCACGCAGAAACCAAGATGCTCCTGAGTGACACGAATCCCTTGATTAAATGGTGACTAAGGGGCAGGGCGGGAGATGTGCCCTGCTTGTTCTGTGACGTGCGTGCTCTGCCCTATTTTCCTGACTCAACAGCGTGTGACTTCAAGGGATCCTGATGGCCCAGCCCCAGCCAGGCTGTGCTCCGCACCCCCTCTTGCTTTCCCCAGTGTTTGTTGCTCACATATTTCTAATTTATGCTGTCTTTCTATTTTTGTGTATTCTTGTAAACCCCTTAAATCCTGGGACAAGGTAGGGTATCAATTCTTAAAAAATAAATGGCGTGAAAAAAACAAAACAAACCGGCCTCATCTATTCAAGCGCAGCATCCATCTTTCAGCCTCGCGAAGGGTCCAGCTCACTTTGTAGTCGCGGTGGGACAAGCGGGGAGATGCTGCCGGTCTTGGGACCCAGGCCTGTGTCCTGCCACCCTCTGTGTGGACAGTGTCTTTTAGAATTTGGAGAAATGCGCATGAACACTGCAAACCAGGAAGAAGGGCTCCCCTCGCCCTCCCCGGTCACCAGATGCCAGCCCCAGCTTTCAGGGCAGGGCCTTTTCCTGTGTGCTGCCAATGACAGGAGGGGAACTGTCCCTGCCTTCCAGCAGGCAGGGGAGGGGAGGGGAGGGGAGGGGGGGAGAGGAGAGGGGGGGAGGGGAGGGGAGGGGGGGGGGGGGGGGGGGGGGGGGGGGGGGGGGGGGGGGGGGGGGGGGGGGGGGGGGGGGGGGAGGGGAGAGGAGAGGAGAGGAGGGGAGGGCAGGAGCCAACTGTGGATGCGGGAGGTGAGGCTGGTGGCCGGCTTTGCAGATTCTGGGGCCAGTGCAATCAGACAGGACACAGCTGCTCCCAGGCAGTGGTAGAGTCACCAAGCAGCCAGGGCCAGGGCCCGTGCCTTGCTGTGGGTGCCGACCGTTTCCCTTACAGGAACTCGGTCCACGTACACTCATGAGTCTCCACCTTAAACTCTGACTTGTGTCCTCCTTTCTCTGGAAGCCAGTGTTCTAGGGAGTGTGTCATGAGCATGCGTGTGTGTGGAAGGAGCTGAAGTGACATCTGACTGGGTCCACGTGGTGGAGCAGGGCCCGTAGGACCTCTGGGCTCTGCCTGGCGCAGCCCTCTCCCCCGGAATCTCCCCCTCCTGGCTGTGTACGGTGTTTGTTTTGCATGTGCTGTGGTCAGCACCAAAGTAACTGTGCCCAGCGTGGACCAGTGCCTGGCCAGGCAGGCCAAGCTGTCCACTGCCATCCCTGTCACCCTCATACAACAGCTGTGGTTGTGGCTGTGAGTGTCGAACCCACCGAGCAGATGAGGAAGCTAAGAGACCCCAAAAGGGGAGCTCCCATCATCAGGACTGGCCTTCACCAAGATCCACTGAGCTTCCTTTTAATCTGAATTTAAAATTCAAACATGACAGGTAAGTCTGTGGTTAATCATCCTGAAAATAAAATCCAAGGCTTTTGTCCTTCTGAGGCACTCTATTAAGCTATAATTATGTATATTTTGAAGATTAAGTGCCCACAATTTTGTCCAAATCCTCCAGGTAATTTAGGGAAATTATCCAACCTCATTTCAGCCCACACATACATTGAAAAAGACATAAAGTTTCTAAGTGATCATCTAATTTCACTGTTTCTTGCTAAGGGATGAAATGTAAAATCAAGAGCACTTTTCTAGCTGTGCATCTTGATGTTGTTCAAGCATTCTAGGAGGCTGAGACAGGAGGATCTGAGTGTTAGCTCAGCCTGGGAAACTTAGGAATTTGTTAAAACCCTGTTTCCAATTTTTAAAGCGTTTAAAAGGGACTGGGGATGTAGTTCAATGTGAAAGCCCTGTGTACCTCAGTACTGTCTAGAAAAGGGCATTTCAGGGATTTTCCTGTGCTCAGATTCCATATCTAGTGTCTTATAAGTTGAGTGAAGCCAGCTGTGAAGCCAGTCAACTGTTTCGTCACTGGGACACAGGACTGGACCCTGCAACGTAAAGGAGGACAGACTGAATGTGGCTCATGTTTCCAGGGGTTTCAGTCCATGGTCAGCTGCTCCAAGGCAGGAAGACCATACTGAAGGGCTAGGTGGAGCATGGCTGCTTGGCTCATGGTGGCCAGGAAGCAGAGCAGGGGACCAGCATCAGAGAGGAGGGCACCAGGACCAGTACCTAAGGTGACACCTGCACACACCCACAAATGAGTTTCACTAATCCTCTGGGCGTTTCTGAATCCAGTCAAGCTGACTTCTCAATCAGTGTTACCCAGCTCTCCCATTCTGCCACAAAACCACACACACGGATGGATGCATGGACCAGAGCACAAACTCACAGGGTTCATCGTGACAGAATCACTCTTCTGTGACAGCTGGGCTGAGAGTGTTCCCAAGGGGTGTTCTGCAGGGGCAGGGACAGAACATCCCTTTGGGCCTTTCTCTTGGGAGAACACAGATGCCTATTACAGAGGTAAGGGGAAGTCACATGGCCAGCTTCACTCTGAAAGAAGCCAAGTTCTTCCTTGATGGAAACTCTGGAGCAAAGAGCACCTGGTTGGCTAAAATCACAAAGTTCCAAAGTTCTCTTAATATGGGTCCCCACGGTGAACACGAGGAGCGTCTTCCCTGTAATCCGTAAATTCCAAGAATGGACCGTTCCCAGTCTGCTGGCTTCTGTCACGGCCTTGTCTCCCAGTACCTTCAACTCAAGGAGGCTGGAAGAGCAGGTCTATCAGTTACTGCAGTTGTATTTGGAGCTTCCCCTCACACTGTGGGAGAAAAGTGAGAACGTATTGCCTATTCGGTGGAAAATGAAAAGCATTTGTAAGGTCACAGCCAGCAAATGTGAACAACCAAGTCCTCTCTAGCCTGCAACTGAATTCAGGAAATTGTCCAGTGATCATACAATGACTGTAAATATTTAAGTACATCAACTTAATAAGGATGATACAAAGGAAAGACAATTCATAATCCCCAGGTCTGTTCTTAATTTACCATCTGCAAGCTTCCAGAAGCCCTCCGCAGCACCTCTGAAGAGCACATCCTCACAGCAGGCGGGGGAGGCTGGCTGTGTGTTTTGGAAGCCAAAGGAGGAGGCCCCCAGCCCTCTGTGCCGGAGGATACAGTCGTGAGGCAGCATCAGCTCGCAATAAAATGAACTCATTGTGCTAAACGGGCTCAGCACAGTAACCAACCCATTTCATTATGGCTGGAACCATCAGAACCATCTTGATTTGTAAGCTGTGGCCTCTGTTCTTGCTCCTTCTGCGTGGGGTAAAGGTGAATCCAGCTAGACAGAGCCCTGTCACCTCCTGGGGATACTTACCAGCCAGGTCACCTGGATCCATGCATCCTCGGTGCCCTGACAGGTCCTCCTCTGAGGGTCACACGCAGGCGGTGTGCCAACACGGCAGTGACCGTGCCAACACGGCAGTGACCGTGCGTGGCAGCCAGGAGCTCTGATGGCCGGAATGTGGCCATCATTTCAAAAGCACAGGAGGAAGTAATAAGGGTTTATTTCAGTGACCCTGAGTAGAAACAATCTTTTAAATGTGATATTCAGGAAAGGAAATAATTTTTAGGGTCTTTGTGTGTAGAAAACATAAACACCACGAAGAACTTGACAAAAGTTCAAAGACAGAAGAGCTGAGGAGATGAAAATGGAAACAAATAAAAGAGAGAAGAATTAAAATGAAGTAAGACTAATGAAGAGGAAACAGTCCAGCACATTTCCCTCAGCCCTCAGTTTACCTCCTGCACCAGGAGCCCTGTCAGGGGGAAGCCACCCTCAGCTCCCGGGGGCTCGGCTCGGGCCGTGGGGAGAAGGCGCAGGCTGACAAATGAGGAGGCAGCGGGCGTGCAGGGTGCCCTGCATCTCTCTGTGACTTCACAGAACAGCGGAACGAGACGACAGCACAGGGCTCCTTCGGCCCACTTGGAACCATGAAGCTGACTTCATACACGGATTATTAGCCTTTATGGGTAGTTCAACTTTGCCAAATCTGGATGCAGCAACTCCACCGTTGTGGCCTCTGTGCACAGACAGTGAAATGTACTTTTCACGCTCTGATGGTTGAAGACATCATATCAGCCTGGCCTGTCCACGCATGAGCAGAACAAGGGGAGCAAGTGTCCATTTCACACGTTGGAGTCAGCGTCCCCGGCTTCCCAAGAACTGCCGCTCACTCACCGTTCATTCAGCACACGTGTGTGGGGTGCCGCGCTGTGTCAGCCTCTGTCCTGGGAGGGGACTCAGTCACAGCAAGAGGATGAGGTCCTGGTGCACAGTACTTCCTACGTGGAAAGCAGGGGGCAGCTTTTGTAGTCTGCTACCAATGAGCAGGGCCCTGGATAGGGCTCAGAGAAACAAAGCTACAAACCACAAAGTGAAGGAAAGCAAAGCAGTCCTGTGGGGAGTCTGCTGCTGGCTTTCTCCGTGGGCTGTTCCTGTTCCTGCGGAGAAAGAACTTCACAGGATGCAGAAGTTGGTCTGACAGGATTAGACCAAGCCCCGCCCCCCCTACCCCTCTTACAGGTTAAATCCTCTGCCTGCCCTTTGACACCTGTGTAACCAGATCAGATTTGTGTTTACAAATTGGCCGTGGATGCAGAGCCCAGCTTCCCTGACCAGACCGGCAGGGACAGGACAATAAGCATCTGCCTTCAGGTGACGGACGGACGGACGGACGGACGGACGGCTACGCATTGACAGGGTTTGAAGTGGAAAGCACTGAAACCTGCCTCTGGCTGCTGGTGGTTCCTCTCGCCCTGCACCGGCAGGCAGGTCGAGGATGGCTGGGAAAGGGAGACACAAACTCCACACCTTGAAGAGAGGGGTCAGCACCAGCTGGAGTGGCAGAGCGAGCAGGTGGAGCACAGCAGCGAGGGAGCAGTGTTCTCCTGAAACGGGACCCGACAGGCGGGGCTTCCTGCCAACACCAGCTCCCCAGGCTGCAGCGTTCAGCGGGCGTTGTAGGAGGACGAGGGGTCCAAGGGCCAAAGCCAGTGGCTCTCTCCACCAGCATGAGAAGCCGTCAAGCTTCCTTCTCTGTTGATTTTCACCACCTTGGAAGAGAGTCTATAGCTGACAAAGTGGTTATTCAAATGACTCTCTAATAAGGCCAAGTCTGTTTTGGGGTTCAAAGTGTGCTGGGGCAGGGAGAAGGAGAACCAGGGAGTTAGCCCGCTCCTGGCTGCAGCTGCTGACTCTTTCCGGATTCTCAGGTGCACTGGTTTTGCTCCTGACTTTGTACTCGTATTAGGGTGCTGTTCTAAATTGACTTCTTTACAGCTACGTGAATTCTGTGAGCTGCTGCTGCAGGACAGGTTTTAAAACACAGCCAAGTTGCCACTGAAGTGGGCGAGGGCGACTTCAGCACTCTGCAGTGGAGAGAGAGGTGCAAACGGTGACACAGGGCGAGGCTGGACCAGATCTGCCGAACCGAGGGTGTTTTGTGACCAGATCTGCCGCACCGAGGGTGCTTTGTTGAGGCGACCCTGGTCAGCGGGCACTTCTCTGTGTAGGCCACACATCTACCACACTTGACTGCCATTCGCATGAGAGACGTTCGCATCTACTGTTGATACGTCTGGACGCAGGCTCATGCTTCCTTTCCCTTTGACGTAGTTCAGCAGGATGCACACTGACATGCTTTTTGGGTGCTCACTGGGATGACCCGTGAGTCCCCAGGAACTGCTCCCTCCACAGTCTTGAGCCTGGCAGGCTCTGATTCACTCCAGGTACCTAAGCCGCAGCTCAGTTTCCTCACTGTAAGGTGAAGATAGCTGCATTCTGCCCTCTGTGATCACTGAGCGAGCGCACACACGAAGGCCTGTTGCGTGGGGGTCATTCTTACCTTCTTCCGTCAAACCCCATCTGTCGGGGACTGAAAGCCATGTACAGTACACCACCACGACCGGAAACAAAATCACTCCAAGTGAACTCCTGTCACGCTTTGCTTTCTCCTTACTTAGAATATTTATTTTACATTCATCGGGAAAATTTTTTAGAGGGGAAAATGGTTTTCATCATATTGCATTCCTACACATGTCTGAAAAGGAACATGTAAGTGAAGAGTTTGGTTAAGACATTGCCACCGCTGGCCTCCTAGTCCCGCTTCTTGGGTGGCTTTGGCTTCTACTCGCCAGTGGGTTTTCCTGGAGGACTCTCTGGGCATTGAGGGTCTGGTGGTGGAGGGCCACTCTGGAACCACAGGTGGCCTTTCTGTGCTAGGACTTCCAGAGCTAATGAAACAGAGAGGACACAAGTTCTACCACCAGCCAGGAAGGCTGGTCCTCTCTCAGCCCATCAGCAAACCCATTGTCTGGAACATCAGGAAGTACATTTATTTTGTCACACCATCAGCAACACTGATGCATGTGACACACGCAGTGATACAAAAAGTTGGCCCAACTGATTAAATATAGAATGTCATGTGCAGTTTCCAATGTCTCATATGAGACATTGGGAATTAAATGCTTTGCCATAGAATCTGAGAACTGACTAAAACACCAGAGAAGATCCCGCATCACCCATTATTCCCTCACCAAATGTGTGCCGAACGGTTTTTGGGTTGGGGTAGGAATTTAGGTCTTAGCTGTTAAGATAAAGTGAGAGACCCAGCAGCCCTGGGCAAGTGAGGGGAAGCAAACCTACAAGCAAACAGTGACCACAGTGACCAAGGGTCACAGGAGATGCAGGTCTGGCTGGCTGGTGACATGGAGGAGCCCTGTCTTGCATCTGCGTGAGCCGAGGCGGGAACCCGCACTGCTGCTTCCACTGGCACAGGGGGAGGGCAGAGTCTCGCCACGAGGGCCACGTTTCATGACGCTCTCTCCGTGTCACTGGGTATCCTGCCTTGTTTCCGCCCAGATTCACTGCAGTCACCCATTCCTCTTTGTTCTTCTGGGAATCACTCATTTTATAAATTGCGTTATTTTCCCTACAGGGTATGTTTGCTTAGGGTTTGTAGGGTTGCTTAGGGTTTTTTACCTAATACAGGTATCAACCCATTATAAATTATGTATTACAAACATAATCTTCTACTCTGTCACTCTGCTTTTAAATGTATTAATAACAATTTTTAAATTCTAATAGGTTTAAACAGTTCCCTAGCTAAACCTTTCAGTATTTTTCTTCATAGTTTCTAGGTTTTAGATTTTCTTTGAAGGATGTTCTTACCATAAGATTATGTTCTTAACAGTTTGTAAAAACTCTTGGGAAACAGAACTTCTAGAACTGAAGAATGATGGGAGTCAGTGTTCAAAATCAGGGACCGAATTTTGTGGGGGATCATGACAAATGCATTTTTTATTGCAATACATCTTTACTTTTAACTTTGGCCATAGTTTTTGATCACATCTCACATGCTTCCCTTTAGTTGCTGTTTGTTTCTTTACCAGGTGATGTCCCCACCCCACCTGGGTCCTGGACCCATCTCTGTGGCCCAGGACCAGTCAGGCTGGGTTGCATTCCAAACCCGGGCACCAAAGTGACAGGAGAGAGGTGGTCCCAGGCATAGCAGCTATGAGAGACCCCAAGAGACCCCCAGCCTTCCAGTCTGATTGGCTACCGTCAATAACCATGAAAACAAGCATTTATATTTCCCTCTTGACTATATTTTTGGACATAAAAATTGTCTTTCTCAATTTTATTATCTTAGGCTTGTATCAAAATTAATTTCCATAATCTCAACACACAATAATTGATTCAGAGCCTGGGCTTCAGCCATATCTCAGACAAATTATTTCACTTTTTGTTTACAGCATTTCATCTGTAATGAGACTTTTGATCTTTTGACCCAGGGAAGTAGACATCCAAAGACAGAGAAAAGGTGGCTTGGACATGATCTTTGCCATGCATGGCTCTTCGAGCCCCAAGTGGACACCGAGGGTGAGCTGTGACTGAGCCCTGTGAGCAAGCCTGGGCCAGGAGCTCTCAGCAGGTGACCCAGGAGCAGAAGTTCAACTGAGACTGGCTCGGCAGGAAACAGGAAGGACCACTGCTTCAGGCCACGGCAGCAGCAGCGAGCAAGCACTCTGCCCTGTGGTGCAGGGACGAGCAAGCACTCTGCCCTGTGGTGCAGGGACGAGCAAGCACTCTGCCCTGTGGTGCAGGAAGCAAAGCCTCAGGAACTCGGGCAGGGACCCAAGACTACCACGTTTGGCGCACCTCTTTTGGTCACAGTTATCTCAGTGGCTCTTTGCTCTTTGGGTCTCGTTGTCTTGTAGCATGGTGTACAGCACCAGAGACTGGGCAGCAGTCGCAGCTGGTTAAGCATGTTCCCTGAGAGGCCCTGTTGGGCTTAGGCAACAGGACTTGGCCTGGTCTCCTGAAACATAGTGGCTCTTTCAGCCAAGGAAATGGCCTCTGTTAATACAGGACCCTGGCCCAGTGTGGGTGGGGGTTCACTGTACCCATTAATCCCTCTCCAGGAGTTCCTTCCTGGCTTCTCTCAAGGCTCCCCCACCTCTTCCACCAGGACCGGGGTCACAGTTTGCACAGCTCTGAGGAGGCTGACGTCTCCGTTAGCTCCACCCCTGCTTTCAGCTCTGGCCAGGGACAAATGTCAGTCTATCTGCAACATGCTACCCGGATTTCTAAATGCCACGCTCAGATGTGCTGAGGACATTGCCCATTAGCAAGTTCATCGCGTCCTCACTGTTCCCACGACACTTCCAAGAGGAAGTCCTGGGTGCACGCCCGCGTTCCCAATGCTCATCTGTGCTGCGGGGCTACGCACTCCAGAGGACTCTCCTGTGGTGTGGGCATCAGTGGGTTTAGACCCAAATCCGTTGATTGGTTTGTGTGGACCCTGTTTGGCCTTAAGCCCCACACAAGGAGAAGGTGGATGCGCTGGCCCACAGCTGGTACTCCACTCCACTTACCCATGGATCAGGGGCCCACCTTGACTCCCCACCTGCAAAACAAGGCCCTCTCAGTGTCCGCCTGCATCTAGTGGACCCAGCAGCAGTCAGATTGCAGCGCAGACCCCAAAATGGGGAGCCCTGTCGGTGAACATAGGCTTCTGGTGAGCAAGCAGCAGCCCTGGGCGCGGGCTCAGAGCATGGGCTGGAGCCCACATCTCTGACAACAGGAGAGCATGGAGCTCATGGTGGCATCATGAAGAACCCATGAGGTGAGGCCTGGGGTCCTCTGCCCAGCACAGCGTAAGCACCAGTAGCTCCCCACGCATGGGAGCCAGCACACACTCCTCACATTCCATTACAGGTCAGAAGACGGTCATCCTGCACCATCAGTATGCTGAGCACCTGGGCTCCTCCGGGCTGGCTCCACGTTCTCACCCCTGCACTCTCCAACTGCAGAGTGAGGAAGGGCTGGGGTGGGGAGCGCTGCTGTCTGTAGCACTAAGAGCTTCCGGCTTCCACTGATCCTGGCTCTGACTTGGGCAGGAAGAGGAAAGTGGTGGCCTCTGTTCCCAGGTGGCGTGGTGAGTGTCTGTGGGTCACCACCAGCCTGCACAACCTCTGCCCCGCGTCTATCACCTGGTGTCAGTACGTGCAGAGAGCAGATCACGATGGCCCAGAACTGGGTCTCCAAATGTGCTTCGAGGAGCAGCAGCAAGAGGAGCAGAGTCGCTTGGTCACAGATCAGGTTGGAGGGTGAGAACCAAACCCACTCCCAGAGCTCGGGGCAGCAAGCAGCTCACACCACGGCAAGGCGCAGAGGCTTTGGAAGCTCAACACAACGAGGGGGGTGGCGTGGGAATCGGAGGGCTTGCTCTGTTTTGGAAGCGCAGATTCTAGTCTCGCCTAGGACAGTCCCTGGCAGGAGCAGCTTTCCTGACGGGCTGCATCTGTCTTCGGGAGCACTCCCCTAACTCCAGCCCCTTCCCGCGTCCCGCTCCGAGGAGCTCCCTGCTCCATCAGCCCACGCTCAGCTCCAGCCGCTGGTCATTTGTGGTAAGTTCAGTGCTGCCGTCTCTGCATCCCATGGTCCTTTCCTTCTGGGTCACCCAATCTTTTGTCTTCAGCTGGTGCCTTGGCAACGTGCAAAGGTGCTAAGGCCATTGTGTCTGATGGTCCCCTAGAACTCAGAGACTCCGTCCAAGAAGAGTGAACTCATGCCTGGCCGTTCAGGCTGACTAGACTTGAAAAGGCGTTACATGCAAATAGATTCCGGGAAATAAATCAACTTTAGGCCTTTTACTGCTGAAGGCTTAAAATAATTCCCAAAAAGCCTCATTATGTCTTTCTTTGCTCAGTAGTTGGGCTTAATAATAAACACCAAACATATGGTGCAGACCAGGCTGCATAATCTACCGTGGCATCTGCTCTGCAGCAGGGGCATTGGTCTTTAAGGAAACCATATGCAGAAAGCTCCCACAGACTAATGATCTCGGACCTATTCTTGCTGGAAGCAATAGCTGCTAACCTGGCTTCTGAAACATTCTTTCAACTCACTAGTAATCAAAGGCGTATAATGTAAAATAACATTAACAATTTATTTTTCATCTGTTGGATTAATGGAGATTTTTTTAATGATGGGGGGATTTGATAAACAAGTGCATTTTTACCTTGTGCTGAGAGAATAATGTGTAGGTTGTCTTTCTGAACAGCAATTTAACAAGTGTACAAGGGCCACAAAAACATTCATATATTTTGATTCAGTCATTTTGTGCCCAGAAATCTATCTTTAGGAAATAGCATAAATTATGACCAAGGAATAAAATATAAAAATGTTCACTGCAACCATATATATATATATATATATATATATATATATATATATTTTTTTTTTTTTTACATTTTGAAACAAGGTCTCACTATGCAGTTCAGGTTGGCCTTGAACTTATTATGTAGCCTAGGCTGGCCTCAAACTTATAGTGATCCTCCTGCCTCAGCTTTCTGTGTGCTGAGATTTCAGATGTGCACCATGGTGCCTTGCACAACAATATTTATAATAGCAAAATACATGATAAGAATGATTGAGCAAACTGACTGTGGTGACACATACCTGTAGTCCTATTCCGGAGGCTGGGGCAGGAAGATCACCACAAGTTCAAGGCCAATCTGGAATATATACTGAGTTCTAGGCCAGCCTGGGCTACACAGCAAGACCCTGTTTCAAAAACCCAAAAATAAATATATGACTGAGCAAACCATGCACATCTACCACTTTCTATCACATATTTTGTGGTCATTAAAAATCATGTTGACAAATAGTACTGTCAAAGGCAGAGGGGACATGAAAATGGAATGCAGATCAATGGATACATCTTGATCCTGACTATGCAAAATGATACATTCAATACATATTGGAAATGAAAATGTGTTATTTTTACAACAGTGGAAATTCCTGAAATCCAGGACAAAAGCAAAAATTCGTGGGTGTAAGGGCCTGGGGTAGGTAAATAGGTAAGGCCTGGCCTCTGGTTTTGGGAATCATTGAGCCAGCAGATGAATCCAAATTCCACTGCACACAACATTCTGTTTAGTGTCACCAAGATGCCCTTCTTTGTGGGCAGGGCCAAGCTCTACTGAGCTCTCCCACAAGCTCATATGGAGCCTCCACTACATGCCAAGGCCTTGTGCCAGGAAAGAGGATATAATAGCCAGTAATATAGACAAAAGATTTACCTTCATGGAGTATCAGTCAGCTTTCTTGTTGCTGAGATCAAATACCTGACACCCACATTTTAAAAGAGAAGAATTTTAATTTGGCTCATGGTTTCTGAGGGTTCAGTTCATGGCCAGCTAGCTTCAAGGCAGGAAAATCTTGGTGGAAGGATAGGCCAGAGAGAAAAAGATGAGGGATCAGATAGGAACCCCAAAGTCACATCTCAATGCTCCACCAAACATAGCCCAAAGTGTGCTTTATTAATCTCCTGGGCTGCTTTGGGGGAGGGGTGTTTGTCTGTTTTCCTGAGTAATAGCAACTAGTCAGGGTTCCAGAAAAGAGTCACCCAGTGAGATGTCCATGGGCTGATGGAACCAGAAACAGCAATCTTGGACATGCACCTGCAGGTTTCCTTTTTCACACTGAAATTCCCTCTGTGACCTCCACATTGAAAGTAAGTCCAGCATGGCTACTTGTGCTCTTGGACCAAGAGGACTTGTAGGAGGGGTTGGCCTTGTTCTTTGCAGCAAAGCTGGTATAAATAAGCAACAGAGGCCTGGAGAAGAGGGGCACAGGGCAGGGATGGCCTGGTGTGATTTGTATCTAGACATCCCCCTACAGCCCTAGGGGAGCAGAGGTGGGACCTTTGATGGGATTGTGGGGACATTATACCTGACTTACTTGGAAGAGCCAGTCCCTCTGAGCATGACAAGCAGTGATCCATCTCCCTTCCCGGCTCCTCCCTTCTCTCCTCTTGCTGACTCCTTTCATGTGAGCAGCTTTCTTCCACCCAGGCCCTCCCATCATGCCACTTTCTTTGGAGTCAGGAAACTATGGGCTGAAGCCCCTGCAAACTGTGACCCTAATAAACCTCTCCTCCTTTCAGTTGTGGGTGTCAAGCTTTTGACTCAGTGATGAGAAAGCAACTAAGGCAGTCTCTGTTTAGCAGGCAAGGAAACAGATACAGAGACGGCCTCTGACCTGCCCACACACAGTGGCCAGTGCCAGTATGAGACCTGGTCCTGGGGACTGAGACACTGGGGCACGCTCACACCTGGCCACTTTCTGTACAGCTCTGAGGGACATAAAGGAGCCAACCACAGCTCTGACCCCAAGTTGAGAGGCATCTCAGCTCCCGCTGAAACTGAGGATGCGATTCCCAGAGTCCTGAGCCCCAGCATTCATATGTGAATATCACAAATGAATGCTGGGGTCCTGCTTTCAGGTCCTGCCAGCCAACCCCTCCCACGGCCACAGGCCCCCTGCTCAGTGGTGTGTAGCTACGTCAGCTTTCCAAGGCTGCTCTCTCAGCCTACAGAGTGGGGAACAGTGCCCACCGCAAAGAGTTTGCATGTTTGAGCGCAATCTCTAGCATGTAACATGTTCTATTTTCTCCTATTGACCAGTAGCAAATTTTGCAAATAAAGTTTTATTGGGACACAGGCTCATTCATTTATATACTATCTATATCTCCATGTTAGAATAGCAGAATTGGCTGGCTGCAATAAAACCTACATATCTTGCAAAACCTAAAGCATAGATTCTTTGTTCTTTTACAGAAAATTTGTCAGTCCTTGTTATAGACAGACATGCTTACTAGAGGTAAGAAACAAACATATAGTTCAGGGGTTTTGTCAGATTTTAGGTAGCTATGTCTTCTTTGTTTATTTTATGGGGCACTAAACTGGAAGATTTGTTTTCTAGGTGAACACATCACAGAAAAAAAATGTAGTTATTTTAAAAATCACAAATGCACAATACGGCAAGACATGCGATGCTCTGTGAGTCCCATATACATTTGTTCTTCAGCATCTCTACTGCAGGCTTCCTCCCCGCTGCCGGTGCTTTGGCCAGGGAGGCAATGATGCTTGGGTTCTGGGGCTCTGGTGTTCAGTCCTCCTCCTCGCCCTGAGATGCGTCACAATGGGCTCCACAGGGATATGGGAGGTCATGGTGTCCAGAGTGGACCAGCAGCCTAGTGATCTTCAGTGACTCTAGAGGATGTTAGATGAACTGGCCAAGGATTATGGTGTATTTTCCTGAACATCTGTCGGCTCCTTTTTAGGGTGCTTTGGATGGGGTCTGCATTTAGAGACCGGCATGTGGAGAGAGATGCCTTTGGGCTATGGGGACTGGGTGCCCAGGGGCTCAGGGCAGCCTCTGGGTGGGTGGACAGCAGCTGGCCAGGTCAGGACGCCTGGCGCTGTGCTGTGTTTGGGAGGACCGAGCTGCTGGGCACAGAGCATTTGCCCCCTGCCGTGCTCTTTCAGAATCAAGCAGTATCCCGAATTCCCAGGACAGAAGAAATCTCTTTGGAAAGATACTTGAGGGGAAGGACAGGCAGGCCAAAACTGGATGGTGACTGTACCCAGTTCCCAAGAAAGTGAGAGATTCCTCCCAAATTGAAGTTCACACTGGGCAGCAACGGTCGGTCGGTCGGTCGGTCGTCACAGATCTAACCCAACCAGGGACCCCAGGGAGCGCAGTTTGGAAGCAAAGAGATGACTTCAGAGAAGTGGAAACAATTTAGCGTAATGTAAAAAGCTGTTGCGTCTCCAGCATCCATCAAATTAATTGTGACAAAAATTACTTTCCAAGGAGGGCACTTAACTAGAAAAGCAGAGCGTCAGGGTTTCGTTCAACAATACGGCACAAAGGATAAGACAGCGCATGGCACTGTGGGAGTCAGAGAAGGAACGGGGGCTGCGGACAGAGACAGCTCCTGCCCTGGGCCGGGCCCCTCCCGGAGTGTCGCCGGCCTCAGTCTCCCCTGGGACGTGGGCAGCTTCGGTGGGGGAGGTGACACTCAGACCCAGGGCTCCCTCCAGCTGCAGAGTCGCCAGCCCGCACCTCTGTGCGCAGCTTCCTTCCCCCATGGAGCCTCTGCCCTCGGCCCTGCCCGGGCTACCCCATCCCCGTCAGTCTGAGCAGCGCTGTCTCTCCGCAGCGATGTCCTGAGCCTCCGTTTCTCCTTTGTTGTAGAGGCACTTCTGCAAATACTGTTTTTACTTCAATGTTCATATTTTCTTAAGGTTGTTCCTTGGATTCCTTTAGTTACACAAGATGGAGAAAAATCAGGCAGAAGTATGCAAAGCCCAACCCAGGACACACGCTGGCCTCTCTGTGTCTGCGAGCTCCTCATCTGTACATGGGGCGAGGGCAGCTATTCAGCGTCCAAGATCGATGAGAAGGTGATGGAGTGAATAGACCTAGGTTCTCCCCGAATGCTGTATCCGAAAAAGGGGGGAACGCACGGCCAGCTCCAGCACGTGCACTGGTACAGAAAGAGGCTTTTCGTGTAGACTTTCTCCCTTTGGGAAACAGTTTGGCTTTTCCCTGTGAGTCCAGTGGCCTCTCCCCTCTCCTCCGAGAGCTGCAGTGTGTTATAGACAGTTGGTGAGGCGGGGTGCTGGGCCAGTTGGATCAGCAGGGCCCACGCCCCTCACAGCCACGGCAGGAACTTCTGATTCCGCTGATCCAGAGAGGGACCAGGAACCGCAGCCTGGAGACGCCTTCCAGGGGGGCCGCACATTTGGTCTTTCCACCCCAGCCTCCATGTGAGCATCTCTGCTTCACCCTTCGGCGGGGGCCCAGGTCAAACCCCTGTTGCCCCTCCCATCACTGGTGCAGAGCAGGAGCCATGGGAGAGTGCGTCGTGACAGTCAGTGACTCAGGTAAGAACCTCGCTCCATGGTAGGCCTCAGTGAGGAGGGAAGACCCGCCCTGGGTGCGGGCAGCACCAACCAATAGGCTTTAGCCTGGATGTAACAGAAAGAGAAAGAAGAAAGAAGCCCAGCTTCTGCTCCTCCAGAGCTCCGGCCTTTGCTGTCGCTTTTGCATGTCAGTGTGCAGTGCAGGTTCTCTGGCTCTGACACAGACCCCTTGGCTTCCTGACAGGGACTCACACTGGACTCTGCAGTGCACACCAGGCCTTCAACCTCCAACTGGCTCCTCTGGTTCTCTAGTGTGCAAATGGGCCTCCTGCATGCTTTTATATCACTGGTCTTTTTGAGACAGGGTTTCACCATGCAGTTCAGGATGGCCTTGAACTCACTTTGTAGCCCAGGCTGGCCTTAAACTTGCAGCCATCCTTCTGCCTCAGCCTCCCAAGTGCTGGATTACAGAGTAGGCCATACGCCTGGCACCTTCTGCACTCTTACCCCCTCTCTGAGTCTGTAGGCGCCACCACAAGTCTACCCCATACAACCTCCCTAAAGAGTTTAGGTGAAGCCTCTTCCTCCAGTGAACCCTAATTGATCCAGGCTGCCTTCTGGAATGATCTTTCTCCTAAGGAGTTCTCCAGAGTGGTTTAAATAGACTTCACTATGGCAGCCCATCCCACATTTCCCCAAGTGTGCCCAAGCTCGGCATTCTGTCTGTGTCCCGTTCTTGAAGCTTAGCTGCTACAAAGTGAGTTCAAGCCAGTGTGCTGTGTTCTCTGTCCTCTTTTCCAGTCAGATTTATTTCTTCTCAATAAGTAGGGGGTCCTTTCTCTTTCAGGGTTGTTCCTCGTATGTGGGGTTCAGTGGCTCTGCTGATGCCCCTCACTGTTGGAGGCCGAGTCGGACTGGTTCCCACCAGTTTCCGGCTGGACGGAGGAGTCCCACAGAGAGCACAGTCCTAACTTTCCACAGGGCAGCAGCCACACTGGGGAAGCAGGCCTGTGAGGGCGGAAGACGTGAAGCAGCTCGAGAGGGCCAGGCTCTGTGCGGCAGCTCTGCCTGCAACCAGGCAGGTCCAAGAGAGAAAAGAGCCAGGGCCATGTACCCATGGAACTGAGGACACCAGGCCGGAGGCCTCTTGCCTCCATGGGTCATGTGAAGACCAGGGGTTGAGGAGGCCCCCTGCTCCCTGGACAGCACACTCACAAAGGCGTTCCTTCCCCGTCCCACTGTCCTTGGGTAAAGGACAGAAATGACATTTTCAAGGCCTTCTGTTCTCAGGCTGAGGAAACATCCAGTGGAGGACCACAGTGGAGTCCGGCTCTTCTGCATCCTCACCAGCTTCCCTCCCCCGCAGTGGCAGGGTAGATTGGGCTGATGAGAGGCTAATGGAGGCCACTGCGAAGCAGCTCTGGGCAGGACTGAAAATGAGCCCGCTGGCTTCTGTGTTTTCCTGTGAGTCTGTCCTAGGCCGAGGCCCCTCGCCTGGAGATGGGCAGTGATTCACAGTAAGTGAACCTCTATGAGTTGCTGGTCCCAGCTGAGGCCTATAGCGGCCTGTGATGCCATGACGCCTCAAAGGACGGGACAGGCCCCAGCTGAGGACGCCTGGCTGCCACCTATTAACTAGATATTGACTATAACTGTAGGCACCTCACTCCTGCTGTGAAGGTCAATCTGGAGTTAAGATTGTTTGCCTAAATCACATAATTTATTATGCGGAGAACTCCCAAGTTCCTGCTCAGTTTCCCGCATTTTCTGCTCTAGCCCCTTCCCTTGTTTGAAAACTAGATAAATACGGGCTGCACAGAGTGGTTCTTGCTCTCAGCTCCCAGAGCATCTCGAACTCTGCTAGAGGGTTTTGGTCCTCCTGGAGCCCTAAAATCACACCACTTATCTCTTTTATCTTGGCCTTTGCCATCCACTCGTTTGGGAGGTTTCGGGCCTGATCAGTCCATGGTGAGAGGCCTCTGTGGAAGGGGCTGTGCTTTCCTGAGGGTGGGCAGACACACGTGGGTGCAGGAGAAAGAGCCCGGCACTGTCAGCCCTGGGCCCCACACCTGCAGGGGACGAGCGTGAGCAGAGCCCGTCCACTCCCCGTGTCTGCCTGCCCCACCTGTGGCAGATGTTGGCTCTGGACCCGAAGAATGAGTGATTGCTACGCCATCAGCATTTGTCAGGAAGAGGCCTGGCTATACTCGTTCTGACAAGCAGCGCCCCAGTGTCATCCAGAGAACAGGAAGCCAGCCGTCCCGCTCTCCCTGGAGACCTGCGCTACCACGGAGGAGCCCCGAGTGGCACCTGCTTACATTTCCCAACCTAACCAGCAACCTCCCATGGGAGGTGGTCTGTCTGAGAGCCAAGGCCCTGCGCCATTTTTATCCTGAACACTCACGTCACCATAGTGTAGACACGTGTGTGACCACTTCTAATACAAATGCCAGGAACTATTTCGGAAACCTAACAGTTGCTTGCAGATTCTTTTCTAACGGCCTGGTGTTACAGCCTTGGGAGTTATTAAGGAATGCTGACCCCATCTGAATCTTTAGCAGTCCTCCACCTCTGTTTAGAGCTATCCCCAGATGAGTCCTTTGCAGAACTACCATCCAGCGCTCCCGCTCCTGAGGTCCCACAGCTGCCCTTCCCATGGAGAGTGAGGCTGAGTCGGACAGTGCCTCCTGAGACCCGGCCGGGCTGTCTGACTTGGTGTGTGTCTCCCCGAGCCGTCGCCTGTGGGCCTTTTGTCCTGGTGCCCAGGTTGTTAGCCAGCTCTGTCATAAGATCATGCACGAATATCCATCTGGAGTCACCAAACTCTGCCGTTTAGTCATTTCCTTGAGGAGGTGCAGGGCAGAGAGGCAGGGAGGGAGGCGATCAGGCTCATAAAGTGGCCTCGATTGAAAATCCACCTCCTGGCTTGGTAACCTTTCTACTAAAAGTCAAAATTAACACCAGATGGTTTTGGGATGCGCGTGACATTTGTTTTCCAAATTCACTTTAGAAATTAACGGGCTCAAAAGAAAGAAAGAAAGAAAGAAAGAAAGAAAGAAAGAAAGAAAGAAAGAAAGAAAGAAATTAACAGGCTCTGATTTTTATCTTTCACTTTTGCTTATCTGACTTTTTAAAATTTATCTGAAAAGAACATGAATTACTTGTGTAACTTGGACTCCAAAGATTGTATGATGCGCAAACATCAGGAGTTTGCTTGTTTCTTGAGCTTTTTGTTTCTGGGTTGTGGCAGTCCCCTGGCTTGTGCATGCCAGGCCCTAGAGCTGCAGCCCCACCTGGTTCACATGGGTGCACCCAGCTGCTGTCCTCCTTCGCCCTCCGTGTGCTGGAGTCACTTCTGACCCGCTGGCTGAAGGATATCTGGGCTTTTTCTGGTGTTTGGCTATTACAATAAATCAGCTATGAACACTGTGTACATGGTTTTATATGAATGTAAGTTTTTGTTTCTCCGGGATAAAAGCCCAGAAATTGTTTCATCTCTAAAAATTAAAGCATAATAGGATGAAATCTTGTATCTCATCCAGTTCTCACAACTCGCCTGTGAGTCTGGCTTGAGCAACTGTGTTCATGCTGGAGATGGAGAAGCTGGGATTGTCACTGACCGTTTGCCAGAGTGCCTTTGAATGTAAACTCTGAAGCTGACTCTCTCCCAGGAAAGGCTCTGTTTATTTTCTGAGGCAGTCCTTTGAGAGGACAAGGTTTCTGCAAGCCTGGGAACATACCACCAACTGCCTCTTTGCTTTGGCCAGAGGTTCAGCATCCAGGATTTTTCATTTTAGTTAAGGTGCTATGTCTAAAGTAGCCAAAGCCTGAGCACACTGAGATGTCTGTAATTTTGGAAACTGATCCCTGTCTTTCCTCTTACCACAGAGAGCAGACTGGGGATCTGGACAATTGAGAATGCATTCGCACAAACTGGGGACAGCAGGAAGTGTGCAAAGCCCTGGCTGACGTAACTAGCAGGCAGCAAGCTTTCCTCCCCATGAGCTGGAAGACAGCTGTCCCAGAAACTCCTGCCCCAAAGGAGGCATGACTGACGCTGTCTCCCTGAGTGGAAGTGGTCGGTGCCTGAGTGGACACGAAGCTGCGAGACCCTGCATTCACGGGCAGCATGCGTCACAGCCCCAGAATCTGGCTGGTGAAAGGCGAAGACCAAATCTGGAAGCAGGGACTACCAAACCTTTCACTCTGTCAATTTTTATTCATGAAAGAGATAAAAAGACTTAATGACAAACAAACTGAGGGGGAAAATAAAGGACCTTTAAAAAATGTAAATTTATCAATTCTAAAATACACATTTCAAAAGACAGGGATCCAGTCGTATTTAACAAGGTGCTAAGTAGGTAAAGTATTTCCTCGTAGGATTAAACTTCTCAGCAGGTAAACACGCAGCTTCTCTATTCTGGACAAGACAACAAATGCTCTAGTTCTACTGAGAACAGTGATTTTAGCCCAAAGCAGGTGAAGCCCGGACAGCCGGGTAGACCACTTCCTACAAGTACAGATAAAGCCCACTGCCATTAGCGCTGGCTTCTAGGTTGGCTTTCCACACAAACAAAATGAGCAGAGCCACGAAACACTATTTCTGAGGAACTGGCTTCCAGAGTCACAGGCAGGAGAGGCCACTGCCTGCACACTGCAGAGCCAGGGGACCCAGGAGCCGCTCAGCCCACGAAGCTGGAAGCCACAGAACAAGAGGGACTGGGGATGCAGCTCCAGCCCCAGGCTGAAGGCTGGAGCTACCTGGAGAGTCACTGGTGTGAGCCTGTGATGGCTAAAGACAGTGAGTCCGATATCCCTGGCGACGGCAGCAAAAGACACACCTGCTTCAGCAGAATGGAGCTTTTCAAATGCAGGCTGACTTCTTGCTCTTCCCAGGTCACCCAGGCTGCAAGCCCACTGGATGGTGTCACCCGCAATCAGGGCAGGCCTTCCCTGCAGTTTGCTAGGCTCTGTATCAATCACCTCTGGAACCACCCACAGGCACTCCCAAAAGTGGGCTCTAGCTAATCTGCTAGGTTTCTTAATCCAGTCAAATTGACAGTCTTGATTAACAGTCACAATAATGAAAATAGCAACCACAGCTAACGTTCATTAAGTGCTAGCACAGGGCTAAATGCTTCGTGGGGATTATACTGACTGTTTCTAATCCAGCAAGATAGGTATTATTATCTCTGCTTTCTTTTTTTTAAAGCTCTATTTTCTTGTTAAGGAAACTGAGGCTTAAAGAGATGAAGGAACTTCCTAAGATTCCATAGCTCTGAAGAGCTATGAAGCTGCAGGTAAACACGCAGCGTCTCTGTCTGAAGAGATGGGCCCAGGGTATAAACTGGATGTGAATAACCACACAGTCCAGGTTCTGAACCCCACATGCAATCCTTCACCCAGATTTTACCATCAGTAAGTCTCTCTTTAATGAGGTACAGTCCTTTGTTAAATGCCCTCTCCTTTGGAGAGGACTGCATGAAAAGCCATCATCGCCACCAATTCCTGTGTCACGAGACCTTCAGGTCCTCTACACCTCAGCAGGAAACTGAGAGGAAGTGCTTCTGGGGGACCCAAGAGCTGGGAGCCCGAAGGAGCTGCTCCCTGGCCCGTCCTGCGTTGCCGTGGTTGCTGACAAGCCCAGGGAAGGACTTGGCTGAGCTCGCCGTCCTGCTGGCAGTCCCCACACCGGGCAGGGCGGCCTCTCGTGTCCACTCTGCAGGGTCACTGGCCAGTGCCACGGATGCCTGGAGGGGACAGCAGGGCTTCCCCCGCTGCCTTTCCAGACCTCTCCCTCCTCTTCCTCCTCAGTGACCCTGAGGAGCAGGAAGTCCATTCTCACACTGGAGGATGGGTGTGGACACAAGCAGAGCCTGTGTCAGCACCAGACCTGGTGTCACCCAGCGTCCTCAGCGGCCCTGAGACGAGTGCCGGGAGCCGCCTGAGAGCTCAGAGCTTCGGAGGAGCCCACTCCACACCCGGTTAACACACCTCTACTCCTGTTCAGCAGCTCCAGAGGGCAAAGTGACTGCGGCACAAAACAAGAACGCTGGGACAGACTCCGAGCTGAAATGCAAACACTCCGCAGAGGGAGCTGGCGCCTCCTGCCCCTAGGCAGGCAGAGCAGAGGTGGGATCGACCTCCACAGGATGGGAAGTTGACTACATTGCTTTAGGGTCACCCTTTGGGGTGGCTGTGAATGGCACAGGGTTGTTGGGATCGGCAGGGACATGGCCTGGATCCCAGCCTAAGAGGCTGATGTGCACAGGCCACCTTCTGAACAAGGGATGCATCTCACTGCAACCTCAGGTGGCCCTGCACCCACTGGTCTTCCAAGAAAGTCCAGGGCCTCCTCACTGCCCTCCCTGAGAGGTTGAGCACCGGGGCTGTTCTCTAGGTGGAGGGAGGAGTGTGTGGTGGGAAGGCCCGGCTGTGGCTCTGTGCAGTCAGCCTGTGCTCTTGGCCCGAGGGGAGCTTGGGCTCAGCTGGCCGCAGGAGCTTGAGCCACTTCTGCCCCGGCCTGGTGAAGGAGGTGCCCACCTGTGGGTAAGGGGACGGTGAGCACAGGACAGCAGGTGCTGCACACATGAGGCTGGTGGTGGCTGGACAGTCGTGGCCTGGAGCAGGGGCACCGGAGGCCACACACTCCAGGGCCCTAGGGCAGCTCTGCAGGATGGAGAGGGCGAGCTGCCCCTTCTCCCTAAGGGGTGCAACAGCTGGTCCAGCCTCCCGTGGGCAGGCAGGGGTCTGACCCCCTCCATGGAGGACAAAGGGCTGTTTGGCCCCACATCCTGGGTGACAGAATGGGAACGGGACTCGCAGAGGGACACAACACTGGGATAGTCCTCTAGTCTTAATAGCAGAGGAGGACACATCACTGAGAGAACAAACCAAGAGAGGGAAGAGACTGTCCAGGTTTTATTTGTATGTGCGTTTAATCTGTAGGCTCTAGAAGTGAGCATAACCAGACCCTTGGTAAATTATTATTGGTTGAAGAAGCCAATTTTATTTGAACAGATGTTGTGTCCAAAATTGTTATTAATTTATCAAATATTTATAGAAAAACCTAAATAAAGACCATTTGAATAAAAACCGTATCTGTCAAAGTTCTTTAGCTGTAGACAACAGAAACTGAGCCTGGTTACTTTAGAAAAAAAAATTCACTGGACCAGATCTGAGTGACTACAAAAACTAGAAAAAGACCTCAGAGAACCCAAGCTTAGCAAGGACAGCAATTAGGGCAGCTCTGGGCACCCTGGAAGCAGAATCTATCCGATGGGGGCAGCAGAGAAGAAACTGACGCTGGTTAAGTTGTTGGCCTCACAGTCAAAGTTCAGAGACTCTCATGCCTTGAATTTTGGCCAAGGCAGCGGTGTGTTGATTGAAAATTCTACCTAATTTGTAAAGGTCATGGATGGTTTCTCAAAGGAACATCACAGGGCCATTTACCCAAAGGAAGGGAAAAGAATTCTATTCAGGCAAAAACAAAATAGGTGCATGTATCAGGATCAAAGTGTGATGAGAACTCGTGACCCTGCCCGGGGAAGCCCAGCACTCTGTGTATTAATATGCACTGACAAAAGAGACAGAGGCAGAGACGAAATTTAAACTAGAAATATTACCTTGAAGTTTTCTAACTGAGTAAATATATTTCCCTTTATAAGTCCAATCAGAATGTCCTAAATGATATCAAAATAAGAAAAAAAATCCTACTATATTGCTGAAAAACCAAGGTAGTAACTTTGAGGAAGTAATGAATTTCTGGGAGATGAAAGCAAATGGAAAATCCTGCCAAAGCTGAAGGACCCACAATTCCATGTAGCTGTTTCCTTTAAAAAAGGCAGAGAAAAAAGAAAAGAAAAAGAGAAGATAGAGAAATATTTTAGGAGGAAGGAAGGAAGGAAGGAAGGAAGGAAGGAAGGAAGGAAGGAGGGCTGGGGAAGGGAGGAGGAGGGGCAGAGGAGCTGGTCTCCCAGCAGTACCTCAAAACCTTCGGATGGAGGGCAGCAGGCACTGGCAGAACGGGCAGGCCCGAGAGGCAGCTGGTGAATAATCCAAGACCGTGGAAAAGCGGGCCCAGGCCCTGCTCTCGGAGTTACTGGCTCTGGCGCCTGCCTGCGGGGAACAGTCTCCCATTCGCCAAGTACATGAAAGATGGAACACAGAGCATTCCCAGGATGGTTGTCAGGACTGGAAAGCAAGGAGCTTCCTGGCTAGCGCATGATCGCCATGAGATCTCCAGGGAAAAAACAGGGGACTTGGATAACTGCTGGTCATGTATCTCTCCCTGTTTCCTTCACCAATTTCTGAAAGACTGCGGGGGCAATGGGGCAGGGGTTTTCACTGGGCTGCAGAAGGGGCACCCCAGCTCCCACACAGGCCTGTGCAGAGCACAGTGTGTACTGGCAGCCCCGTCACCAGGAGAAAACTCACAGTGTGAGAGCAGAGCAAACTCAAAGAGCACAGAGCCAATTCCTGCAGAAACCGAGTTGACTGAAGAAACACATGAGTTCAGAACACATCAAACCAGGGAGAACAGACGGCCGGGCAAAGTGATCTACCAGAATCCTTGCAAATTAGAAATACGCTCCCCAAAATAAACAGAAGATGGCCCCAAGAACAGGATTTACACAACAGAAGATAGTCTCAGTCAGCTGAAGTATATGGCCAGGGAAATAGCGGGGTATAGTAGAGAACCGGAGATAAAATGAGTGAAAACTAGAGAAACAGCAAAGCCAACGCCCGGGTCCAGACCGGAGCCCCAGGAGGGAGGTGGGTTCCGAGGCGCATGCCCGGGGGCGCTCAGGGACCTGGCCACACTCCGGAGAACAGCCGCTCGGTTCCACCCCGGAGGGGCTCAGAGTGATCCCCGCGCAGTGGGGAAGGCTTGCTCTGGGGTGCAAGGCAGCCACAGGCTCCGAGCAGCCACTGGCTGAGCTGAGAGGGTGTTACAAGGTCTAGAGCCGTGTGGGGGTTGCGTCAGGCATGGGGTGCAAGGTCTGGAGTGGCGTGGAGATCGTGGGAGGCGTGGGGCCTTCACGCCCGGGACCCAGGATCAGAAGGGTGGAAGTCAAGCTGTATGCTGTGCACATTTTCCTGCAATGGAGAGTATAAAGAGAAACAAAGCACAGCATGATATTGTTTTACAAGTTAATAGAAAGGTAGACACTTTTTAAAAAGAAAAGACTGGAAATTTTCACCAACCTGGAGAACCTTTGGACTGGAAGACCTCTCTGAGTACCAAGCAGGTCTGTTCTGATGGGTGTTCTGGGGTTAAGATTAAAATGACAATTCTAAAATCCATGGGAGATGGAAAAGATTGCCTGCTTCCCCGGCCTCCTACAGGTGGCCCCGCCCTCTCACCCCGGGAGATGGGCTGGGGGGGGGGCGGTTCAAAGGCGCCCGGAGCCCCTCTCCTTGCCGGTAAAGGGGAGAGGGTTATGTCTCATGCAGAGAGATGCTCATGCCTTAAGTTCCATTAAAACAAAGGGAGATGGCAAGAAAACAGTGTCTAAAAATGAAATGAGTAGAATTTGTTAAAACAAAGAGCTAGAAACATTACACCAAAACAAAATAAAACAAGCAAACAAAATATATCAGGGTGGAACAAGGAGCCAGGTTACTGTGGTGTCACGGAACACGATGAGGGTCACACGGAACAGAGTTCCAGGAACGGCTCCGCGTCTCGGCCGTCAGGACTGTCCGGAGCGCCAGGACCGAGCAGAGGCCAGGGGCTGGAGGGGAAGGGGGACACTTTGGCAAAAAGACCCGCCCCCGGCCCTGTGGCTCTAACTGGGCACCAGGAAGCCACTCTGGCTGAACCCGGGCGCACGGAGGAGTGGCCGAGGCAGCACCAGGGTGGCCGGAGCAGGTGGCCTGCGGCGGCGAGGGTTACCCTCAGGAGAGGCGCTGAGCACAGCAGAGGTGTGGCAGGCAGGGTGGGCGTGGGTGCCAGGCTGCAAGGACCCAGAACGACAGACAGTGTCAACCTATCCCTAGGTTCTCCGGCTGCTGCAAACTGGGGTGGGGAAGTTGAATCCAGTAATGTGGGCTGAAGCCTTTGAAAACTGAGGTGCTATGAATAGGTAATATTAATGTTAATTATCCTCATTCATTCTTCAGTATTATACTTAAATACCCAGAGTCTCTAAATTAAGATCATAAATTGGTGTCTGTAATCCTTATCCTGTAGGTAACTGGGGGCTTTGAAGAAGCTGATCAAAGTGAATTCTTTCACCAAGGATCCGAGAGAAGCCAGCGCCTGCTGAGCACTTTCACTCTCCTCCCCTCTCTGGTTGCCCGGGCCCCGCTGCCTGTGCAGAGTTAGGTCTGGGGACTTCAGAAGGGCCTATTAGCTAGAAAGACGTCATCTCCTTTGGGAGAATCTGTCTTTTTATGATATTAAGCCAATTTTATAATTCTAAGAACATTCTTGATAACTGTATTCCTACAGCGATGCAGCTTTTGATCCTGCAGAACTCAGGATTCTCACAGCGGCTGGCTGTGGAGAGAGATTCGGGACTCAGGAGCCACTGTGAGGAACACGCTCCCCCATCTCCTGTGTCCTCACAGGGAGCCAGGAGACCAGCCCCACAGCACACCACGCCAAAGCACTTTTCCACCTGGAGGATGCTGTTGCTTCCTTGTTCGCAGTGAGGCCTAGGAGTCTGCTGTCCCTGGCCATGCACTGGTTTGTACTGGGGAGCAGCTGGTGGCCCATGGCAGTGGTGCCTCAGCCTGCAGGGAGCCACTGGCCATAGGTGATTGCAAATGGTAACAGCCACATACTGAGCTCTGAAATGCAGGATTGCATTAGGAGCCAGCTGTCAAACTTCTGTGACTGACTGTGTATGTGAAAGAGAGAGAAGTTACAAGATTTTATGATAATTTTATGGTAATTATTTAGCATTGATAGGAAAATACTGAGGTCTTACTTTTAGGAATTAAAGGAACTATTTTTATCCTCTCTCTAACTTTGAAAATGTGATGATTTTATTTTTAAAGGAAAAGTTCAATCATGATCTTTAAGTACAGTAAATGATTTTAATGCTGCTTACCAGAAAAGAAAGTATATGAAGTAACGATGAGACATTATTTCTCAACTGGTTTCATCCAGAATTATAACAATGAGCCAGTAAATTTTAAGAGAAAAAACTATAAATCATTAGACCGAAGTTTTATCTTAGCCTCTAGCATTACTACCAGCAGTGAGGAAATACAGGGATAGTGAGTGATCTTTTGGTTTCCTAAGCCCTTTCTTACGCACTGAGAACTCTTACTAAGATACATATGATTTTATGGAATAAGGTAATTTAATTATGTATTTTCTATAACTTGAAATGAGCAGTGTAGAAGAAATTATAATCAAAATGTATACACAATAGCACTGTCTTCACAGGATGAGATAACAGAGTAGTCTGCTCTTACGTCCATCTATCCCGAACTACAAGGCCAAAGGTAATTAGCTATTGATCCTGGCAGTAGTAGCCAATAAGTTAAATAATGCTCGCTTGTCCAAGCCTTGCATAGGAGATGACCATCATTCCATCCAGGTATTTGTTGTTTATTTGCTGCCCACTGTTTTATGGCTTGAATCTTCAAAGCTCCCAAAAATTCCTGTGTTAAGGCCTGGTTCTGAGAGGTGGCCACTGCCAGGCGCTGGTGACACTATGAGGGTTGGCCCATGAGTGGCTTCATCTACTGATGGGGTTGTGCCACTGTTGGTGTCAGCAAGGGCCTTTGTGTGATGTGAGGCCTCTCCGCGTCCAGGCCACCGTGAGGTGAGCAGCTTTGTCCCACCACCGTCAGCCACCATGATTCTTGGCCACAGCACAAGCCCAGTGCCATGGCTCCGAGCGAACATAGGCTGGGACCTCTGGAATCCCCAGCCAAGCACACGTCCCCTGCAAGGTGATGCCCTTGGATATTTTGTCACAGTGGTGGAGAGCTGATGCACCCTTCTTGAAAAGCATGTTGGGCACTAATTGGAGGGGACACTGGAGCGATGTGTCCTTGGCTGTCAGGCAGCTTGAGCTGGCTGGAGCAAGGCTGGCCTCTCACCAAAGTCAGCCCATCACATCCTCTCTCCTGGTTTCAGACATAATCAGAAATGGTGACACTCGGAGTTGGTATTTTGCAAGGACAAAGGAAAGGCGCATGCAGAGCAGAGACAAGGGTCCGGGAGGCCAGAGGATCAGGAACAGAAAGACAGCAAGAGCAAGGCGGAGGATGCACAGATAACCTCCTGCTTCTGTGGACGGCTGCTGCACCTGCTGAAACTAGACACTGAGATGCTTTTGTGGCTTACAATAAACTCCTTTTTATTAGCGCAGTGTAAGTAGAATTTCTTTCTAGTAACCATGCACAAGTAACTCTTAAGTCACTACATTAATTTTCAAGAATTCTAAAGATGATATAAACTTGTATTTTCCTGCCAAAATTTCAGAGCCAGGCAAGCAAGTGTGATGTCAGAAATGCCATTGTTTTCCTTTTGGTTTAAACCCCAAATCAGTGTAGGACAGCAGTGGGCCAGCTTTGTTTTTAACACAGCCCACACTCATCTTGCCCAGCTCAAAACTATGATCCCAGAAGCGATCAAGAATTGTAAAATTATTTTCCTCTAAGGGGTGGCACTTGGGACACAAAGTTCTTAGTGAACGTAGGTACTTTGATCCATTATGATTAGAATTGACTGTTAGGAGAGAGAAACAGAGAGGAATAGGGAGCGTGTGTGATGGTTCACAGCCTAAAAGAAAGGCACCAGGTTCTTAAATCAGGGGTCTAGTCAGTTGCTATGGTGATATATTGACTAATAAAAATAAACTTTGCTTGGTAAAATGCTGACTCAGTTACATGGGTCTCATGAGGAGAGGCTTGAACCTTAGGACTTGAACCTTTGGACTTGTTAAGCAAGGCTTAAGGACACCAGTGAATATTTAAGTCAGGGACATTCAAGCAAACTGTTTAATAATGAATACAATTAAGAGTGGGGTATACAATTAACAAAAGGAGATTAGAACTACTGAGGCAGGAATTGAGGAGAAATAGAAGGGACGTGCTAGGAACCACAGATTATAAATTGTGTCTTGGGGACTTCCACGCTTGTCCTTGTCCTGCCCTTGAGCCAGATTGAAACATGGAAACGCCCTGTTCTTTTCCGTCACAGCTGGAAGCCCTAAGGCTAAAGACTGCTGAGTCTCACAGGCCCAGGAAGCTACAGCTTCCTCACTGCCCCCACTGGCCCTGTCCTCACAAGAATGCTTTGTTCTTCTTCCGAGCCCACCGGCGGTTCCCCAAACACTCATCGCCCTTCACCCACTGTCCTTGGCGGGATGTAATCAATAAATGCCACGGTTCTGGGTGCCTCACAGCCTTTTGTTCCCCAAGAACAACTGGCCACCAAGGATACTGCTGCACCTCTATTGTGGCTCTTGCTCTTCCTCTTGCCATGCCCCCTAACTCCAGGAAGGAGATTGGGGTCCCCAATAACCAGTGCCCTGGAAAGGGTCTCTGATAGGGAAGATATTTTTTAAAAAATAGAGAGAGAGGCTTAAGATGAAAAAGTCACCTTGCAGTAGCACTAGAAAATTTTTGAGGATTAAGTACTGCAATGGACAATAGACGAGCTGGTGAACCGGTTTCAGCAGGAGAGACTATAACTGCAAGCGCCACGGGCGCTCTGGCAGGTTGATGAGCAGATCTACAAACACCTGGCCAATCTGTCTGGCAGAGGAGGTGCCGGGACTGTCAGCAAGCTGGAGGGAGCCGGACGGCTCGAGGCCTGGAGAATCTGACAGGGGACACGGAGTTTGTGGAATAATAATTTTTATAATTCTGTCCTTCCACGATTTTTCTGAAAAGAGCTGATCATGCATATTTGTGATAGTAAGTGGAGTAAACAGGGTGTTAATCTGAGAATTTAAGGCAATCCAGTTAGGATTGTGCGTGTTTCTGTAGTTACAGATATCAGAGCCTTCGGATTCCTTTGGTATTTTTGTTTTTGTCTCCTTCTTGGCTTTGGGCTTCCCTAAGTGTCCTTCCCTAAAGAGTGCTGTCTTTCAGCTCCCTGGCTGTCACCCCCTGTCTTCCCGTTGGCACCCCGCTGGTGTGGTGGGAAGGCCCAGGAGGGGAGCCATCTACACTCCCCCAGCTCACTCTGTCTATTGCAAGTGTTTCTCCAGGGACACAGATTTTCTTCCCTGATGCTTCCTTCTCCTTTCCCTGGCTGCAGCATTTCCAACAAGTTTTCTGGAGCACTTCCAGGGAAGCACAGCCTTCCCTGACCGGGCAAAGTCTGCAGAGTCCCCGTGGGCGTGGACCACTGTCAGGGAGGATTCTGCATGTTCGAGGTGATTCCTCTTACCCGCCTCCTCCAGGCCCCCAGAAGTCTTTCTAGGTTCTTCACAGACAGAACCCAGAAGAGCCCTGGAGCATGGTGCAGGGCCTCCAAGACGGTGGTGCTAGGACTTCCTCATGCCAGCAGAGTCCACCTCCAGCCATGTGCCAGGATTGAGAACATTGCCTTCTAATTTCTGGCTTGGGAGGTTTCTGCTTCAATTAAGCAGATCTGCTGTGCATCAAGAAATGTAAGATACTGAGGAATAATTTTAATGAAAGATAGGCAAGCCTGCTAGACTGGAAACTATAACCTACTACTGAGAGAAATTAAAAAGCATCTATACAAATGCAGATTCCATGCTCACAGATTGGAAAGTTCAGTATTATGAAGATATCAATTATCTCTGCTAGTTTCCTTTGGCTACTGTAACAGATTACTGCCCATAAATGGCTTGAAGTAACACAATTTGCAATGCATGATGGAGGGCACTGGTAATCTCAGAACTCAGAAGGCTGAGGCAGGAGGATTGCCACAGGTTTGAGGCCAGCCTGGGCTACACAGTGAGTATAAGGCCAGCCTAAAATGCATAGCAAGCACCTGTCTCACAAACCAAAAGAAAAATTTAAAAACCCATAAACGTATTGTCGCACAGCTCTGTAGATAAGGAATTCCCTAATACAAGTCTCGGAGAGGCTAAATCAAGGTGCCAGGACTGTGTTCCTTCTGGAAGCTCTTGGGGGATCATGTTTTTACCTTCTCAGCTTCCAGTGAGCCCCTCTCCTGTGCAGACAGCTGTCCCCCTTCAAAGCCGGCAGGAGTGTGGCCAGTTCCCGGGCTGCTGCATCACTCTGGCCCCCTCGCCGCTCCTCTTCCATGTCTGAGAACCCTGTGGTCACACTGGGCCTGCCCAGCCACGCTGGAAGAGCCTCAGTGCCACAGAGCCTAACACCGACAGGTTCCAGGGTGAGGACTCGGACAGCGGAGGGTGAGAGGAGGGGAGACATGCTCACTCCCCGAAAATGGCCTGACATCAGTGCAGTTCCCACCAAATGCTGGCAGCCTGTTTTGCAGAAATTGGCAAGCAGATACTAAAATGTATAAAGAATACTAAACAATTTAGATTAATAGACTACATATCTTTAAAAAGAACCAAGTCTGGCAGACTTACACTACCCGATCGTAAGGCTGTGCCAAAGGCAGCATGGCTAAGACAGTGCGGTAACAAGCGGGGCTGGACGGTGGGACCCTGCACGGAAAAAGATGGATCACAGGAGCACCACGCAGCGTTCCCCAAGATCAGCCCCAGGCGGACCGCGCCCTGAAAACCTCAATTAAAACGTTCCTCAAGAAAGTGTGAGGAAGTATCTCTTTGACCTTGGTGCAGAGAGGCAGGTCTTACAATGGGAAAATCACTAACGACGAAGGAAAGGCTGCGTGTGGTGACCGACCATGGCCCTTACTTTGATTTGATTGGGAGAAACCGGGAGAATCGGTAAAACTCACTGCTGGGTGTGTCGGCATATGAGACAGCAAATGGGGTGCAGGGGGCTCCCCACCACCCAGTAGACTGGGCCAGTGGGACCAAGGCAGGAGAAAGCTGTAAGCACAGGTGCGCTCTCCCAGCCCGCCTTTCCCTCTGTCTGTTTCTCTCAGCTTCCTTCAGCCATGAGGTGAGCAGCCTCTTCCTCTGCGTCTGCCACCATGGTGTTTCTACAGCACCTCAGGTGATGGAGCCAGCAGACCAGGACTGATACCTCTGAAACTGTGGGCCAAAATCAACATTTCCTCTTTAACTTGACTTTCTCAGGTATTTTGTAATAGTAGTGGAAAGTATATAGTACAATAAGCTAATAAATTGGAGTAAAATTTTCAAATTCTGTTTTTCCAAAGACAACATTAAACTGGGCGTGGTGGTGCACTCCTGTAATCCCAGCTCTCAGGAGGCTGAGGCAGGAGGATCATTGCAAGTTCAAGACCAACCTGGGCTACAAAGTGAGCCAAGGCCAGCCTGAACTGCACAGAGATCCTGTCTCAAAAAGACAAAAAAAAAAAAAAAAGAACACATTAAGAAGGTAAGAGCTGAGGCATGCACATGTGTACCCTCGCAGCACACGGCACAGTGGCCCTGGACACACAGTGCCCACCTGCACTCGCTCTCCAACCGACCCAAGGACTTACTCTACCTGCTGCTGGAGAGCTGTGGACTCAGCTCCGGCTTCGCCTCACTGTGAGGCCTGGGCGAGCACCCTCCCCGCTTTCGGGGGACCACGAGAGATTGTAGGCCCCTCAAGGATTGAGAGATGGAATACGTGCCAAGCTCTTAAACAGTGGGGGCATGCACTTGACAGCTATTGCATCTTACAGTTCTCTTTCACAAAAGCAAAGAGCAGCTTAAGGTGGGCTTTTAGGCATGCATTGCTGTTGTGCAGGCCTTGAGGTCCTCAAGCCGGGGAGGATACACACAGCTTTGGAAACTCTAGTCTACCTGGAGATGTCTCTGAAAGCGCCGTGGGCCCCTGCGTCCTCCATGGGGCCCGCTCAGGGAGGTGTAGTCCTAGTCTCAGCGCGGATGTTGCAGGGTGTCAAAGGCTGCGGATTCTAGAGGAGGCCTCATCATGACCTGCGCCAGCACCAGGCAGGAAGGAGCCATTGCGCTGAAAGCCTCGCTTCCCACACCAGTGGTTGCAAAGTAAACGCCCCTCCAGCCGACCGGCCGCTGCTGGCGTGCTCGCCTCTCCAAATTACACCTGGTACAACTAACTAGTGAGGGCACCAGCGTGAGGCCGGAGCGCACACCCCTCTCTGGTTCTTCCTTCATTTGTTCAGAGGCTGTGAACATCTTACCAGACGCACCCGTGAATCAGGCCAGGCTTTGGCATGACCACGCTTCTCCACCCTGGAGTCACTTAGCCAGTTCATGTCACTGGCAATAGTTTGTCTTTGTTCTGAAATAAAGATATTGTCCTAAAAATCTTGTATAGTCCTCTTTAAAAAATGTGATGAGTTCCTCAGTAGTGCACAGCAACCCAGAGACATTACTTATGGAGACGGTTGCCGCTGCGTAATGTATCTTATTGAATCAGAAGTATTTCCCAGTTGGTTATTGGATACATAAATCCAACCAAAATTATCACCTATCAAACTGGAAACATTAAACTTATAAACCCAGATGGATCTCCTGGCAAATCATAAATAATGCGTGGCACTTAGGGATTGGCACCCTGCTGTCCGGAGATCCTGGGAGCAGCGTTAACCCTCTCAGGGGCTGGGACAGGAGATGGCTGTGCCTCCCGACGCCGCTGTCTGGCAAGCACCCTTCCGAGCCACGCAGGACACGTGGTCTCCTCCCGCCGCCCACCCTCCTCGTGCCACTGACCTCTACAGCTGTCCAGGGGGCAGCTCCTCTGGTGCATTTAAAACAAACACGCGGTACCTGAAGGTGACCGTGTGGGTGGGAGAATGTCAGCTGCTCTCGGGACTGTGACACTGCAGAGCTGAACACTCATTAGCATGCAGTGCCTGCTTTTCTCCCCAGAGAACACAGAGTTTGGGGTTGACCAGGAAGGCAAGGCCATCTCAGGGTCAAACAAGCAGGGTTTTGTTGTGGCCATTTTAGAGTGGCCATCGGGTCCTTATTATTGCTGTCCCTGGAGGCCACAGTATGTCCCTTTGTTCTACATGTCTCTTTGGTGAAGTGTAACCACGCCCTGCACACCCCACCCTTCCTCCTGCCTCCCAGCCGGCATCCCCATCGTCAGGGCGCATCACCTGAAAGCCAGGTCACTCGGAGCCACCCGCCTGACCACCCAGGGTGCCAGACACTGTGCTGTGTCCCATTCTCTGCTGCTGCCTGGGTGTCAGCGAATGTTCTTTTGGTCTGGGTGGAAGAGTCTCTTGCTCCATTTAGTAAAAGAGGCGGATATTAAAAAGACACCCAGGATGCAGAAGCAGCAAGAACCCTCAACCTCCTCCAGGGGCCCCCGCAGCTGACTGGGCAGCCCCCAGGAACCCCGAGGCTGTGTCCCTGCACTCAGAATCCCACATGGGGGACTCCAGGAAGGATCCTCCCTCCAGCCAGGTGTGCACATCAGCTCTCGCCTGAGGTGGCGGCCACAGAGTAACACGAGGACCCGAGGTCCCTCTTCCGTCTCCCTGGGGTGGCTCCCTCTTAGGACAGGGAAACTGCTGGGAACTGAAAAGTGACCCCAGGGGTTTGCAATTCCAGGACTGTTTGTTGTTCTGAACAGAACCGTGTACTACAGCTCTTCCTCACAGTCCGCCTTCACTTCCAACAGTGGCTACGATCAGCATCTCTCCGGAGGAGAAGTCAGGCACAGTCTGAAGTCAGTGTTTCCTGGCTTCCAAGGACACCTTTGGTTCGCCTGGATGTGCTGAGCATTGCACACCTAACAGAGGGGGCCACACCCAGGATGTGATGCCAAGTGTGAACCAGAAAACACCCATGGCCAGTAGGGTGCTTCCCCGTCCCAAAGGAGAGTCTGCGGGAGAAGAGAGGCCTCTCACACACACACACACACACACACACACACACACACACACACACACACGTGCCAGCCGGCGGTCGGCGTCCTCCGTCAGTCTGAAGAGTGGGGCAGAAGGTGTCAGGAAGGGAAGACAGCTGACGCTCCGTCTACAGGGGATGGGCAGCCATGTCAGGCTGGGGAGGACGGTGGCAGAGCAGAGTGGACGTCAGGGGACAGCTGAGGAAAGAGCGTGGTGAGTGGGCCAGGGACCTCATCCTGCTGTGGAGAAAAGGCCCCACTGTGACTGAATGTCACCTGCCTCACAGATGCAGGGAAACAGGGGCTCAGGTTTATTGTCAAGCAAGGGGAGCAAACTATTCTGGGACTAAATAATTGAATTTCTACCCCCCAAACTAGAGACATCATGCATGGACCATCTGTCATCTCTTTGGATGGTTTATCAGCTCCCAACAGATGCAGAGGAAGCTGGGCTCTGGGGAAGCAAGATTCACTGAGATAGGGCAGGCTGGGGTCACACCAGGGTCACCAAGTCCAGCGCAGGCTGGTGGCCTGAGCCCCTTCCCTTACGGGGAGTCAGCCTCAGCTCATCCTGGGAACAGGAAGTGGAGGGCTGGAGCCGGGCCAGGGCTCACTGACCTTGCATCAAGCCTGAGCCCAGAGGACAGAGGAGCTGCTGAGCTGGGATCTGAGGCTACGGTCATCTGATGGGTCCAGGCTGGCCTGGCCAAATTTCAGGAAAAAGATGAAATAAAAGTGATTAAGCAAATGTCTGAAGCCATAAAAATAAAAACCATGTGATTCCTGTGTTGTGAAAGCCTGCAAGAGACTCGCCTGGCATCTGAGCAGGAAGGCTCCGTCTTCCCGGTTAAACCCAGCTTACTGCTCACCACGCCTGGGTGCCAGCTGTGAGGCTGCTCTCGGGTCCAAACGCACTTTCCGAGAGCTCCTGTCCAGGTCGGATGTAGCCCCAGACAAGATGCCTCCTTTTCAAACGAGAATTTTATGATGGCCTCTTTACCATTTTGAGACTAAAGTCACAGCTGATTTATTTATTTTACATTCATATGTGATGTCTTAAAAATCAATATGATGGTGTAACTCTAATTTATGAAATTATAGAGAGACATGAAAGGAAAGACATTTATAATAAAGCGATACTACATTTGGGTCTGGAGATGTCCCAATGAGGCCATCATAGAAGACTGACAAAGGTGTTGGGGTTGCCCGGGGTGTGTGGCCAAGGATTCTGTTAAGTTCCCAACAGAGCAAATGACAAGCTCTCCGCTGATGTTACGGTCACCGCATGGAGAGACGGTGTGTAGTGATACCTACAGTGTCTGGGTTATGTAAAAATAGAGTTTGAGTTTAAGCCTGGATCACTGTAAACAAGTTTCTCACCTCCTTTGAGGTCTTCTGGGGCATTAAAAGTCAAGAAGGTCCCCATCAGTTATCCACTGTGTACAGCTCTCCTGCACCCAGAGAATCCTTGACATCTCCCTGGTGAGTTACAATTGCGATGCTAAACACTGTCAACCTCAGAATCTGCCCATAAGGGAAATTACCCCAGAGATACACGTACCCGAGGATCACAACTAGACATTTTGCACCATGCAGTACCATAATGCTGAGAGCAAAGTCATACACAAACTACGATCCAAACAAAAGCTAAGAATGGGAGGTGCCCACCGGTTCAATGTGCCTCATCCTCCCTGATTGAAATCAGACACTAATCTGTCCTGCGCCCTGTCCATCTAGGACAGTGGTGACGAACCTATGGCATGCATGCCGTAGAGGGCTGTTTGTCATCACTGAAAGCTCTAGAAGGTTTGCTGTCACTGACTGAGGACATCTCATGTCTGCAGAATAAACATTTAATATTGACCATTTGTGACTCATGGACAATCTAAGCACTAAGTCCTTTTCTAATGTATCTTGTGCTCCCTCATAGGAAGTGGTGAAAAGTGGGTAAGTACTCCAAGGACGATGGTGAGCCCTAGGTGGGAAGACCAGCTGTCAGGGCACAGACGCAGGGCCTGGGGACTCCTGCTGCCCCCAGACAGGTGGGCCCGGCGGACAGCAACCGGCCTGCACAGTGACCGCTCCTCCCACGGTCCCTGGGCACGTTGCTTGGCCTGTGCTCGCCCGTCCCACACTGGAGCGGGGCTGTGTTGCCTGGGGATGGACAGCATGTGCCTGTTTAGCTCCTAGGGCTCTGGGTCCTGAGGGGCCACACCTGGAGGGAGGTACCAAGAAAACAGCCACACTCTGACCTGGACCCCTGGATGTTAGGGACATGTGATAGGATGGGTCTGTGACCTCGGAAGACTGCAGTGGATTTGAAAGAAAATGAAGAGGGAGAAGGAGAAGCTGGGGTGGAGAAAGCAGGCACAGTGTTCCTGGAGTCTCTTCCCTTGTGGCTTGGTCCCACGTCCTGGCTCTGCCAATGGGGTGTCAGCAAGTGGGAGGCAAAGCAAGGCCCACCCCTACTGCCTGGAGACCAGGCAGAGGCCTGGCCATGTCCCCAGGCTGCAGGCTGTGGGCGTGGCCACCCTATGCAGCCCTCCACCAAGCCAGCCAGGGCCAGCAGGGGTCAGCCCAGCAGGGCAGCCTGCAGCCTGGCCCAGCAAACCCGGTTTCAGAGTCATGAGCTCACAGCCAGTTGCTGTTTGAATTACTAAGTTTGGGGCTTCACCTCTGAGGGGACCCTTAGCACTCAGCTCTGGAAGAACACAAGTACTCTTCTCCCCTCTGGGGACATCAGAAGGGACGCCATCTCTCTGCTGACTGACTGGGTCCATCCATCCAAGTTCACACACAGTTTCCAGTCTTGCTAAATTACCAGACTCTGAAAGGCCTGGAGATGAGGGAACCTCGTGGTCCAGTGCCCCTGCCTGACATTGTGCGGCCGTTTCTCTAATTCTAATTTTACCTTTGGCTTAAGAAATCTTATATAATGGATCCATCGTGCTCTGTAAAAGCTTCGTGGTTTCATCAAATAACATGTTTCTTCCTGACTCTGTGCTTCTCCCCCATCACCAGGCCTGCTGTGCGGTACGTGGGATTAAACAGCATTACCGACTGGAGACACAGAGCCTCACAGACAGACAGACAGACAGACAGACAGATGGACACACTTCCCTGCACCGGACCCTGCAGTCTCTCTCAGCATTTTTGGTCCTGAACCAAGGTGGGATGGCAAGGAGGTGGAAGGCCCAGCTTCCGGGCTGGATGTGGCCTGCTTCTGGCCGGGAGTCAGGTGGCTGTGTGACCTCTCTGAACCTGGGCTTCTCAGCTACTAATGGGACAATGGACCTGCCCTACTCGCCTGCCCTCAGGGAGGTGAGGGGACTGGGGGACGCACCTGAAAGACGTGCCAGGCCCGGCCCAGACGTGCAGCACCAGGGACGTTGCCTATACTCTGCCAGGCCACTCAATGGACCTGGTGACTATGTCCCCTGAACACAGCAGGTGCCCATGTGGACAGCATTCCTGCTCCGTGTCCGTGGCTCCAGGTAAAGGGGTGATGGAAACTCACGCGCTCCATGTCTAACTCCGCCACAGTGCCAAGGGGGCAGGGAAGCAGTGTGGGGCATGTCGGTGGCAGTGAACCTGTGTCGCTGCTACCACGGAGCCCTCCGTGCCAGCCCATGAGCCAGCTCGCCCTGCGTGGGCCCATGGCCACGCACTCGGGTGTCCCTGCAGGGCTGGCACTGGTGATGGCTAAGAAGGGGGCTTGGGCTCGTAGCTCAGCACTCGGACTGGGAAGGGTTTGCCATTGCTGGTCTGCGTTACGTCCTCGGAGCTTGACAAACCTCCTCACCCGGAAGGCTGGTTTCACGCCTAGGCCTCCTTGGGCTCTTCTTGGTGACATCTCCAGCCCAGTGGCCTGGCCATCTTTTCTGTTCTTTCCACACTGCCAAGGCCTCGCAGTCATGCCTGTGGAAACCCTGTCACCGGCCACACTCCCAAGCTCCTACCTGCCTGGCCGCTGGTCCGGAGCTAAGCTGCCCTCAGGCCCAGGCACCACATGGATGGGTGGCAGGGGAGGAGGCCGCCAGCTGGCCACGCTCCCCCCCTGGGAGTCCTCAGACCTCCCTCCCAGGGTCCTACCCTCCTGTCACTTCCAAAGCAAGCCAGGTCCAGGAGAGCAAGGCCTCAAGAGCCCATCAGCAGCTTGTCTAGCAGCAGATGGCAAGAGAACCACCTGACCACCCCCGTCCCTCCAGCCGAGGGGCCTAGATTATGAGCAGTCGCTGGGCTGCCATCCCTGCTAGAAGGGACACTGCAAGGCACCTGATAGCATCCTCACTCTGCCTCCTACTGCCCCCGCAGTCCACACTGCTGTGCTTCTGCCTCAGTGGGCCGCTGGATCCAGAGCCTTCTTCTACCTAGAGCCGGCCACAGCGCACTGTCGGGTTCTCCATGACTCCCTGGCCTTGGTCCAAGGCCCTTGCCTGATTAAATCCTCCAGATGCAGGGTGTGGCCACTGTCCAAGGCTGTGTCCCCTGGGATGCCCAGCCAGCGGGCACCGCAGCACTACTCCGGAAGGCCTCCCCGCATGTTCTGCACCAAGCCTGCGGCTGAGAGCACCGTGCAGACACGAAGCAAGGGACAGGAAGTTGGGCTTTGGATCTGGCGGGCCCGGGATTCTGCCCTGGGCTCCACCTGTTCCCAGCCTGGCTCAGACTGTGCTTCTGCTGCCCCAGTCAGTGTCCCCCAGGGCCTCGGTGTCAGGCTGGGTCATGTGGAGAAGCAGGCCGGGCAGAGCGTGGGCAGAAGCCCACACGCTGTGTGTCTGAACATGAGGAAGCAATGCCTCACACAGACCTGCCTGGTCCTGCACTCCACCACACACCTCCTTCGGGTGTCCCTGAGGTCCAGGCTTCGGTTGTAGCTTACAGGTTCGGGTGGGGACAGCAGAGTGGCCTGGACTCCCATCTGCCTGCACTGCCTGCTGCCCTTTGCTCACATGGCAAGGTGGTGCAGGACAGGGTGGATGCACAGTACCCACACGGTACCCACCCTCCCCAAAGCAGCGCCCCACTCCCCAGGATGAGGCTTGAGGCTGGCTGGACATTCCAGCCCCAAAACAAGGGCTGAGGGGGTGGAGCTGAGCTGGAGCCCATGCCCTGGGCTCAGGGCTGCTGACACAAGCAGAAACATTTGGTTTCAAGTCTGAGAAGCCCACGTGGAGACTCCTGCGGGTCATCAGGAGGGTGGCAGTTTGGTCAAAGTGCCAGAGGGAGGGGAAACCTGAGCAGCCCTGAGCCAGAGGCGCAGAACCAGGGGGGGTCTCCCACCCATGGTGGCTGAAGAAGCTGCCAAGGCCTCAGGCCTGCTGTGTCCGTCCCTGCTCTGAGCAGGGCCATAGCTGTCGGCCCCTCCCTGTAGGACTGCATCACCGAGTCACACAGCTACCCCAGGGCCCAGAAAATGTGGGTGCCTAAGGAGAGTTGTGTGTAACATAGATCAGGGCTGACAGTGAGCCCTGAAATTTAGTCAGCAGTGAATATAGCAGCAGTCCAGGCCCCAACTCTGGTGCTGCATTCCTTTGGGATCCAGGCTCTCCCATGTAGAATAACATCCTCTATTTATTCTGAAAAGTGGTTTCTGCCTCCATGGTACAACGTAGCTGCTCCTGCCATCACTCCCACATTCCCACAGCACTCCTACAATCCACTTCCACATTCCAGCAGGAAAAAAAGAATATGAAACTACATAATTTTCCTTTTAAGATAAATCTCAGAAGTCTTATCTGGCAGTTGTGCTGTCACCTCATTGGGCACACCTTGACAGTGAAGTCCAAATCCCTGATAATCCAGCACAAGTCACATGTGTTCCTTAAACCATATGTTTTAAGACCCTAAATGAATTAAAACAAGCTATTGCTACCTATCATGCCATGGCCCCTTTTACCTTAGGTAATACAACTTATAAGACAACAAGTTATGACCCCAAATGATTGGAAGGGAATCGCTAAAACATGTTTAAGGCCAGGGATTGTTTATTGTGGAAGGGAATTTTTTTTGAACTGTACATGAGTAAAGCCATTCGCAATGCTGTTCACAATATAGCCAATGCAAAATATATGCTTACTGGAGAAGGTGCCTTTGTTAACACAAATAATCAAATTACTTTTAAATTGCAAGTATACGAACAAATTAAAATAGCTGCCATGAGGGTGTGGAGGTAATGTCCTCCAAAGGGTGACCTTGATCTGACCTCTATCCACCAGAGTCCTGGTGAAACTTCCCAGGATTTTGTGGCATGCCTACTGCTGGCTAGTGAGAGGATTATCAACAATTTGGAAGCTAACCAATTAATCATTCAACAATTGGCCTTTGAGGATGCAAAAAAAATGGTGTAAAGAGGCCTTAGGAGCCCATAAAAAATGGGCGACACTGTCTGAGACGATTGGGGTTTGTGCAGACATCAGCCCCTCATATGTATAAGGAGCTGCCTTAGCAGCAGCTGGCACTCAGGCTGTTCATCCTCAGCCCAGAGGAGAAGGAAGCGACAAGGTTGCTTGTGTCCATTGTGGATGTGGGGACATTTTGCCCAGAATTGCTCTGTTGCACCAGTAAGGACAACACAACCATTATTCATCCCTTCAACAAAACCTTCCAGTATCTGTAAGAAGTATAGACAAGGTAGATGTAGGACAAATGAGTGTAGATCCAGAACTGATGTGGAAGGCTGACCCATTCCTGGACACCTCCAGTGAGGCCTGCCCCAGGCCTGCTAAATAGTTGGGGGTGCTTTCCCTAATTCCTCACAGCCCTACCCTCCACTGCCAAGTATATTTCCGACAGCTGGCAAGTGACAAAAGACAGCAGACGCTTGGACCTCAGTCCCTCCTGCAGATTTGTACTAACTCTGAAATGAGCCCCCAGGCTGTTTCTACTGGAATCTATGGACCTTTGCTTCAGGGCACAGGGGGATTCCTGCTAGGCCACAAGAGTCTCACCTTAAAAGGTCTACTACAGGTTTTGTCTGGTGTCATTGGTGCTGATCATGCAGGGAAATCAGGTTATGCAACAAGATATTCAAAACACTGTTCAAGTCACTCCAGAGTCTTGTATTGCTCAACTGGTCATTCTTCCTCTGACAAACACTGGAAAATCTATGAATAAGGAAAGAGGATCCAAGGCTTTTGGTCTTCAGATGCTTGTTGGGTTCAACAGATTAAACAAGATCTTCCCGAGATGGGACTGATTATTGAAGGGAAAACACGTAAAGGGCTTTAGGCCCAGGTGCAGATGTGTCGTTGTCCAATACCACTGGCCTATAGCATGGCCCCTGCATGTAGCAACTACAGACCTACAAGGGGTGGGCAGTGTTTCTCACCCTGAAGAAGTGCTAACTTGTTAAGCTGGGGGCTGCAGAAGGACATTCTGGACATTTTCCACCTTATGTCCTCCCCCATATACAGTTAATCTATGGGGCCATGATGCATTACAGGATATGGAGGCATTTTTGCTTAGCCCCAACCTTTGGTAGCTCAAGAGATTTTACAACAAGGTTTCCTTTCCACTCAAGGGCTTGGTAAAAACAATCAGAGGAGGAGAGAACCTCTTCCGCCTATCCCTAAAAAGAACCATTACGGGATAGGCTACACACCTTCACACTTTTCAGGAGGGTCCTGATCTCTTCACCAGCCCCGCAGACAGCATGCAAATAACCTGGATGCTCTGTTTGGTTGATCAACGGCCCCTCACTCAGGAGCAGCTTACAGCGGGGCACACAGAATCTTCCAACAGTTCTTGGAATACTTTTTATAATAAAAAAGAAGTGAGGAAGGACGAGGTTACTACAGGATTTGCAGGCTGCTAGCTGAACCATAGACCTAGGGGACCTATGGGGGCTCTTCAATAGCAGCTATCCCTTGGCACTTTTCCCTCACAGTGATTGATTTAAAACTTTTTTTTTTTTACAATCCTTCTCCATCCTCAAGATAAGAAATGTTTTGACTTTAGTTTACCCTACATTAACCATCAGGCCCCTATGTCCCATTTCTGATGGTGGTGTCTGCCAGAAGGAATGGCAAATAGTCCAACCCCACGCTAAGAGTCTGTGGCTATAGCCGTTAGTTTTATCAGTGCCTCTGGCTCATCCATCTGCTTCTCTTACCCATTACGTGGGTGGTGTTTTTCTAGCGCGTGAATTGTCACCCCCCTTGCGCCAGGTAGTTACCAAATTGGATGAAGCCCTTCATAATGCAGGCTATTTGCTGCCCACAAAAAAGTGCAAACCAATGCAGCTTTTTCATATTTGAGTCACCTTATCCAACAGAGACATATTGTGCCCCGAACTGTTCAAATTCAGGTTAATCATCTTGCAACCCTGACTTCCAGACTCTCCTTGGTAATATTAATGGGCTCTGCCCAGCTCGTTAGCTAATGATTCATGAGTTTGGCCTTCTCTTTGGCATCTTCAAGTGGGACTGGCCCCCATCTCACCAAAAGCACTTACATCAGAGGCTCAAACTGCCTTGGACAAAGGTAATCTGGCTTTCTCTAATGCTTGACTCTTTAGAATTGGCCCATCTTTTCCAAAGTTTTTAATTATTTTCTCAACTCAGCATTTGCCCACTGGTTCCTTTGGCAGCTTCAGTGCCCTCTGATGCTGTAGCAGGACTGACTGCACATGGGTGGACACATGCTACTCAGCTTTGTGGACACGAGGTACAAAATATCATTGTTCCTTTTTCTTCTGTTCAGCAATAGTAGTCATGGCAATTCTTGTCCTTTTGGCCTTAGCCAGATGGCATTAGCTAACTTCCCTGGTGATACTGTCATTATCCCTCAGACAAATTAATTCAATTTGATTTCCTCACACCCTTGTCTTTCCTTCAAAAATAACTTTATTCTCATAGCAGGAGATGTCTCTGTTTTCACAAATGGTTCATATTCTGGCAGAAGAGAGTATGTTACAGCCTTCTCTTCCTGAATACAGGATAAAGGTTTTTCTTCTGCACAAAAGACTGAATTGTAGGCTGTTAGATAAGCCTTACGAGATCGCTCATTCACTCCAATTAACCTTTTTTCAGACAGCACTTATGTTTGTGGTGTGATGCGCCATATTAAAACTGCCACCATTCACACTAACCAGGAAGATCTTTTTCATTTGATTCCCACTCTCCAAATTGCTATTTGGTCATGTCATGTCCTCTGTTTTATTGGGGTTAATCCCCCAGGGTTAAATCCCAATCATCTCTAGCAAATGGATGTCACTCAATCCTGACTTTGGTTCTCTACACTGGGTCCACATTTCAGTGGATACTTCCTCAAAATTTATTTTTGCTTCTTCCCACTGGTGAAGTGGACAAACATGTCATAGCTCATTTCTTGGAAGCCTTTAGTATCCTTGGCTGTCCGTAGGCACTTAAAACTGACAATGGCCCAGATTATACAAGTGCTGCCTTCCAAACATTTTGTAAATTTTTTCATATTTCTCTTACCACAGGAATTCCTTATAATCCTCAAGGTCAAGGAATTATTGAACGTGCTCACCATACATTCAAAATTCAAATACAAAAACAAAAAGGGAAAATCCTTCCTTACAAAATTCATACCTCATAAGAGACTTCACTTGGCAGTAGCTTTTTAAATCCTCCTAGGTATAGGACTACAGCAACTGCAAGACAATTCAATCAGGAAAAGGAAGAGAAGTTAGGAAGGATCTTTTGGAAAGATCTTCATACTGGACAATGGAAGGAACCTAGTCCAGTGCTAATTTGAGGTTAAGGATATGCTTGTGTCTTTCCAGAAAATGCTGAATGGACTATCTGGATGCCAGAGGATGCTGTCTGACTGTATCATCATGAACAAAGACCCAGAAAAGGAGTAGGTTCTGCCTCTCAAGAAGCTGATGCTCAGTCCTGTGGCAGTGATGCCTTGGAGACCGCTCCACAGCTTATAGACAAAAATAGGGCTAGACCCAACTTGGGGCCAATTAAAGAAACAGACCCAGGATGCCCAAGACATGGTAACCAAAAATGGGAAAAGAAGATCTGAGTAGGTGACAGAGTGTATAGAGACAACTGAGTCAGAGGCTGCATAAAAGGGGTCATGAAAATTGCCAATATTCTTAAAATAAGATACAAAATTATATAGATAGATAGATATAGATATAGATATAGATAGATACAGATAGACAGATATAGATATAAAGGTTTGTTCCTTCCAAACTTTCTTGTAAAGGAGCTCTGCCAATTGACTTGCAAAAAATTCTGACTAGTTTATTTATAATTACAAACTTCTAAAATTATAAAAGTTATCATAATTTAATTTGGCCAAAAATATATTTGAGTGCACTCAGATACTGTAAATAGATTGTCTTATATATATTGTTTGTTCATTTGTCCTATCTGTGAGTTTGTTTATTCATTTTTTAGTTTAAGCTCAATAATTTTTTCTTTTGCATTTTTGAATCATTTGATTTGAGTTTATTTTGGGTTATAGATTTAAAAAGTATGCTTCCACATGGGTTGTCAGCTGGTAAAAATGATGCTAAAATTGATTATGTAAATGTAATGCACATTGTTGTTTATTATGACTTGAAAATCTCTCATTGTTCAAAAATAATGTGTTGTGTTACAATTAGGTTTTCATGAGTCATCAAGAAATTAAGATAATTAAACAAAAATCTCTTAGGGTGGGGTAAGATAATTAGAAAAGACTCCAACTGATAAATAAGAAAGCAGCTGCCTGGTAATATTAACCAGTTCTTGTTCATTAATAGGAGGCCCCAGTAATGTCCTGAGCCTTATGAGAGATACCCCAATAATTATTAAAATATTGTGATGCAGTCACATTGATCATTGTAAAAAGATTAAATTTTCTAGACTCTAAGATTTCTTAAATATGCTCTGATACAAAGGTTTTCATATGGCTGTGACAATTGATTATTAACCTCATGGTATATTAAATTTATTCATGTCTCCAGATGTACAGGTCTTCCAAAATGTAAAATCAGGATCATTTATGGTGTGTGACAGACATCTTTCAGTTCCCTTTCTTTTGTGCTCCAATTAATTGTGATAGGAGGTTCATGTCAAGCCAAAATGATGCTATCAGTCAATAATAACAAAAACTTTATGTGATATATATTGTATACGCACCACAATACTTAAAGATGCCTAAACATTAAGTGGTTCAGGAAATGTCACAAATTTCTTCAGTGACATCCCATTAAAGGTCAATGAGTTAGGTACAAGTTTCTTATGTATTACATAGAGATGACTGATTAAAAGAACTATACTATGTCAAGATAAAAATTTAAGTATGTCACCAAAATGTCATGATTGTCATGCTTACAATACGATGTATGGTTTTGATTTTAAATTTCCTGTGCAAAATCATATAACTGTTGCCTGTTAGCATTCTACAGAGGTTCAACTTTAAGAACATCCATGGTTGTTAGAAAATAATGGTTCTATTCTATGTTCTAAGGTGCTTGATATTCACATAGAATAGTAATATTAAGCTAACTGCCCTCATTACAAAATGTTATGTCATTACCCTTCTCAACCACTGAGGGATAGATGCAAGAAACTAGAAAGATATATGGGTTAAGAGGACAGCCAATATTTTAGCCCCAGCCCTCAGAGGTTTATAAGCACGTAGAAGATGAAAGAATCTTTTCGGCAACATTCTGAAACTCTAGTGAGTACTGCAAACTCCTGATCAAGGAGACTGTAGAATGACAGATGATAAAAGATCTGCAGGATATAGTGTGCCTAAGGAGAGTCATTAGGAAAGAAAAATCTCCTAAGCTTTCACAGAAAGCAACTTGGGCAAGCAATGGCCTGACTCATCCAGTGGGCTGACACTGACAGAAATACTAAGAGGTTTTGTGCATGGTTCCAAGGTAATTCCTGAGGAGACTTAACTGACCTTGATGTATCGATAACAAGAGATTGACTGTAATTAATACAAGTCTTGCCTTAACTTGGTCTTGAACATCTTGCAGAAAAGTATATTACAAGAGGTATAAAACAATGCCATAGTAAATGTTAGCTAAAAGAAACTTAACTAACACCTTCTGACGATTGCCAGTTACACTACTGTTATGGATTAATGGACTGTACAAGGTTAAATTACTAAATGCAGGGACTTAAAATCTTTGGACTGGAAATCTTTAGCCTAAACAGGTAAGTTCACTCAAAATGAAAAGGGTTCAAGAATAAAAAGAATCTTCTGCAGAGTCCTCCAAACACAGCTCCTCCAGCCTCAACTAACTACCGATCACTTACAAACTGTAAAACAGAAAAGATGGAGATGTAGAGAGCAGCTGGAGATCCACCACGTGTGGGGCTGGAGCAAGGCCGGGCTCAAGACCAGAGCATGCCTCAGCAGGTCATGTGGGTAAGCTGCTCTAATCCCAGGTGCACTGGGTGCCTGAGGCAAGTCACCCCAGAAGCTCTTAGGTGGCTTCCCTTGTTAATTTCCCATGTGTATCAATAAACGCGCTGCAGCCATGGAGTGCTCCTCCTCCTTCTCCTCTCCTGCTGCTTCTTCAGGAAAGGGGCTCCATACAGCCTCAGCTTTCTGCATTCTGACTCTTACCCTTTTTCTCCATCCTCTCACCCTCCTCACCCTGGGAACAGCAAGAGCTGCATGGGACGCAGCAGCCTGGCAACGCGGCCTCATGCTTCACGAACAAGCTCCCCCTCTGGGCTGTTCAGGGGGTACAGAAGCTCTGCTCCCCATCTTTGCTTTCTGAGTGGATCCCCAAGAGAGCTACATCTTCATTTGTCCCTGGACAGCTAAGCCAAGTCTGCTTGTCCCTGAACGAGCTGCATCTGCAGCCATGGTGGCGCTGCAAAGGCAGTGAAGGTCTCTGAGTTGATCAGACGTACAGCAAATCATAAGCCATTCATCCTGCGAACACCAAGGGTGTGCTCTGCTTGGCAGCTCAGGACCGTGGCCTGGCCACAGGTGTGGGAGGCTTCAGGCCACCTCCGAGTTGTATGTCATCTTGGAGTCCATGCTGGGGAGGAGAGGTGCTAAGGTGGGGGGCAAGAAGCTGAGGCTCCATTTCCCACAGGAAGGCGCCCCCCTTCTTTCAGTTCAGCTCTCAAACACAAGGACTTCCAGGGCTCCCACCAAAAGAAGACTAAACAATGCACTGCACAATCAGAAGAAAAGGCTTGGAGAGTGAGCAAAGCTCGGGGCACTGGTTCCTCCGGAGCAGCCTTCCGGTCAGTCACAGGACATGTGAGCAGGGTGGTAGGCTGAGGTCAGCCTCAGATCTGCTGTTTACCTTCTGTGCCTGTTTGTCTTCGGGGAAAGCCCTCATTCTACGATGGTTGTGAAATCTGAGGAAGATGTCATGCAAAATCCTAGACCCAGTCTGGTCCTTTCCTTTGAACTCTGCTGGGAACGGAGATCACAGGCGGGACCCACACTGAGCCCTGCTGTCCTTCTGAATCCTGGTTCCTCTGTCACCCAGCAACAAGTCCCTTTGCCCCATCCCAGACTCTCTAGTTGGAGCCAACCTAGTTATAGCATACCCTTCTCTCATGGCTGCTCAACTCTACCCGAAGCCGCGGAGGAAGAAGGCTGTCACTTCCCCTCCCACAGGCTACTTGACGGCCATGGCCCCTGCCCAGGTAAGCCAGCCAGCCCCAAAGAGAATCAGCTAATACATAGCAGTGGACACATGTCATCCAAGTGCTTGAACAGGTCCTGACCCCAGGGCCTTGGGACCAGCCCCCAGAAATCTGGCTAGACTGAAACGATGAAGTCTTCTCTTGTAGCAGAGCAGGAGGGGACTGACAGAGCCTGGAACCTTCCTCTTTCTTGCCATCCAAACTCTGGTTCTGCTCATTGTCCTATGGCTGGTGACATCAGCAGGGGCCACCATAACTGGGATATGCTACGATCTCAGTTAGAATTAGAAGACTCAGAAAGGTGGATATAGAAGACCTGGCTGCGAGGGAACCCTGGGGGCTGAGCATCTGCCTCTCCGTGCAGGGTCAGTTCCCACAGCTGTCTCTGCCGAGGCCTGTCCTGTTGCCCCTGCCTTTTCTTCTCCCTTCTCCAGCACGCAGGCTTCTGGCCACATTCCCTGGCACCATACAGATGTGCTTTATTACCTCCCATCTCATAAACAAGTGTGAACTAGGACCTTGCCTGGCCTTGACCCAGTGCATTTCTCTAAGCCCCTACGAGTGTCCACCACTCTACTCCACTTCTCCATCCAGTTATGAATGACACAGCCGACCAGGCTTCCTTTCTTTCCTCTGTGTGCTGAAATCCTCCTCATGTGACTCGAACTGTTTCCACACTGATGATCCAGAGAATGCTTCTGATTCCAGCTTGCAGATGTAGCGTCAGTTCTTGGTGACTGTGGTCACCCCCTCTGTCCACCGTTCCTATGGCAGCTAGCATGACACAGCTGTCTCCTGGCTTCCTTCTTGCTCACCGTCTCCCTTTCTCGGGCTCCTCTGTAACATGCCCACCCTCTTCCGTTGACTGACACACTGCAGGCTTGGTTCTGAGCCTGGTTCTCTCCTCTACCCACTCTCCCCCCCAGTGCCCGTTTATCCCTATAGGTGGATGCCTTTGAGCCTTTGAGCCATGCCTGTGTCGGCTCAGCCACATTTCTCTTCTGAGCTCACACTGGACCAGCTATTGGAATTCCCCACTGGGTGCTCAAGATTTCTGCATGGCCAAATGGGTCTTTTCATTCCCATGAGCTCCTGTTTCTCCTCCAGTCCTCCCAACCAAGAAAAAGACCGATGATCCTTCCAGCAAGCTCAGCTGCGTGCAGCTACCCGGGAGAGGACTGTTGTGCACTATCATGGTGCAGGCCCGGCCACTGGCTTGCTGTTGGCACTTACATTTTTCTGCTGCCTGGAAGAATCCTGTAGCTCTTCTCTTGCACTCCTACCCATCAGCAGGTCACTGATAACCCTGCATGCACCCTCTCCTCCGTCCTCTGAGCATTGCTGTCCTGGAGTCCTGCAGCTGCTCCATATTTTGTCTCGTGGCTTCCACTTTTAATCCTTGCCGATCTGTTCTCACGACAGCTCATGATGATGTCGCTCCTGTTAATACCATCCCGTCTTTTTGTAGGCTGAAATAGATGACTGCATCTCTGGCCTGCACAGCCTTAGAGCCAGTATCTCACCTCCTGACCCTCTTGCACCTTCAAGTTTTAATCACGAGTCTTCCACAAATTCCTAGAGTTTTTAAGTTCTTCCCATGAAAAGCCTCTCCTACCTGGAATGGCCTTCTCAGTGCTCGTGCTGTGCAGAGCTCTCGCTCAGCCTAAGGTTCAGATTTAACAATCACCTTCTCAAGATTCCACTGTCCTCCCTTCTACAGCCGCCCAGCTTGGCATTTCTATTCTAACATCGAACAGAATTTGCCATTGGTTCAACCACTTACGTGTGTGAATGTTTATCCTCTCTCCACTTTTCTTCCTGTTCCCCATACTAATGTCTATTCCAAGAGCCAGGATGGGGTTGCTCTCATTCACTGTCATATCCTACTCCTGGCACAGAGCACTTGCTTTAGGTTTATTGAAAAGGAGTGAATGACTGGAATATGGATTCTTGAGACATCTGGTCCTATCTTTGTCCTCATTTGAATAAGCAACTCAGATACCAGCAATTACCCCTCCTTGGAGACTTACATAAGCCCAGAACTTCTTTTTCTACAAAAGCACCGAGCCTTCCTTGGGATGCCTGTGAGGTGCTGGTGTCTCAAGCCCTTAGAATGCTCTGGCTTTAATTTACTGGGCCTGTGAACACTCAGGCGCATTTGTAGCTCATCTCACACAGTGGTTTTTACTTTTTGCTCCAACATGACCCAGATGAGTCTTTCTCATTGGCCCCACATGAAACTGGCCAAGCACTGGAGCTGGAAGAGACTTCCTTGAAACTGTAGCACCAGTAGGAATGGAGAACAGGCAGCCAGAGAACAGAGTGTTTCTGCAGCCCTGGGAAATAACAACTTCAGGTTTCAATCCGAAGCTTTGTTGTCCTTAAAAGCCCTTTAGTTACCACTGACACTCAGAAGTGATGACTTTACTGATGACATTTCTCAGCCCCTCCTCTCCATGCCATTCCTTCTCTTCTTGGGTCTTGTGGAGGGCAGCTCAGAGGTAGCAGGAAGGGAACAGGATGCGGGAAGGCACACAGCCTTCAGCCTTCAGATGAGCAGAAGGCAGTCAGCTATGAGAGACGCCACCCCCAGGACAGAGCAGCCTCAGCTGATGTGGGTTAACACTTTCGTTAGCTGAATGGTGCCTGCAAATTCTGTGTACTACTAAGGAATGTGTATTTCTGTCATCGTAGTAGCCATGAGATGATTTTGTTTCCCAAAAAACTCACGTGGGTGGGCCCAAATCTGGTGGACTGAATTCCTAGTCAGTCACGATGTCAAAGTCAGGGCAAAGACCCTTCCTGATTGGATCGGCCCTGCCTGGTTACACTTGGACTCAGGCACACCGTTAAACAGGCTTAGTGGAGAAAGCATTTAGAGACAGTTACCCCTGTTCCAGCTAAGATTAGAGCAAAGATCAGAAAGACTTCTCATGCAAATGTGAAGCATGTCTCATCCATGGGCACGGACTGACTTGATTTCCCAAGGGCAACTTGGAGCACACAGAAAATGTTACACATGTTAAACACTAAAGAAAATAATTAACAGCCTATGCTTCTCTGGCAAAAGGGGTGGAAACCATTTTCTCTGGGTGGAAGCATGTGGAAAGGTTGAGTTTGGGTTCCCCAGGGCAGGTAATAGCAGGTGCTCCACGGTGCCGAGTGGAGCTCACACTTCAAGGTTCTCTTGCTCTCAGCTGATCTATCCTGGACCACTCAGGCCCCAAACAGTGGTGTCTGAATACAGAAGAATTTATTCTACAGGGAGCACTGGCTCATTGCTGGCTTGTGTAAATTACGAGGCCAGGGAGTGTAAAGGGAGTGCTCCGTATTTCTTTTCCATGGGCTCCTGAGTGTTTCAGAAAGGCTGCAGGTGGCACTTCAGCTGGGAGAAGACAGAAACACAGAGGCCACGCGTCCTGCGCTCCCTGTCCCCTCGGTGTGGCAGGCAGGGGACTAGTCCACACCCTGGGTCACCGTCTCTCCTCAGATGTTTCCTGGAGGAGCTGAGTCTGAGAAATATTAAAAGAGAAAACAGAGATGGATTCCTTGTCTCTGAAGGAAGCTGGGCCTATTGTGAGGGCAACTGTGTCCCTGGCCTCCACATGGCTGTCACTCCTGGCTCCTCTGTCCCACCTTCCTTGCTTCCCACCCTGCCGAGCGCTGATCCCTAGCTGAGCTCAGCTGTCAAGAGTTCAGAGCTGAACGAGCCACCCTGCTCCTTTTCTCTGCCTTCAGGTGTGGTTAGGGCATGAGGTCCAAACTGAGGGTTTAAGCCCTGCGGCTGTCTGTGATCTTTGGTGATCCCAAATCCCTTTAGGCCTCAGGGTGTGAGGTGCAGGTATTAATGCACTTTCTCCTGTTCCTTAGGGACTGGCGCACTCAGAGCCTCCATCCCCACCCAACTTCCCACAGCCCCACACGCAGAGCAGACCCAGGCTGCAGCCCAGCCTGCCTCTGTCCTCCCTAAGCTAGAGGATCTTAACTGCTAATCAGCTGGAGGCTTCTGAGGCAACAGCCTCAGGATTCCCACGTGGGTGGGAAGACAGGCCTATGTGTACCAACTGCCTGATCTTAAGAAGCAGTTGAAGAGTGAGGCAGGAAGGCCTGATAGAGGCTGCAGGGCTGGAGAGCCCCAGCCCACTGTCTCCAGCATCTTGGCCCTAAGGTGCCCCCCTGTTTTGCTACCCCAGGCTGGCCCACTCTTCCTCACCTCCAGGGAATGAGTGCCAGGCCAGAGCCTCCACCCATTTCCCTCCTCACCCGCCTTGTGTGGCTGCATCTCCCCGGCCTGAGGTCTTCTCAGCCTCCTTGTATAAATTAAGAACAAGCCTCCATCCCCTCCCTACCTCATTATTCTTTAGCAACACACTCTGTTTTTCTTATCAACACACTGCTTTCTTCATAATATTTTCCTCAGTGTTACTGACTAGAATGTAAATTCCAAGAATTTTTTTAAAAGTGCATTTTTCTCATTGCAGAACCTAGCAGAGTGCTTGCTATAACAGGCCTTCACAGAATGAATGGCTGGCTGGCTGGGTTCTACCTTTTTGGTCAGAAGGGTGATCTGTAATGAATTAAGGAGGTGACAGGGGTTAATAGCAAATTTGGGCTGTGTGCACACAAGCTCAGCCACTCAGGTGCATGACCCTAAAAGCTGGCGTGGAAATACTAATGTGTTTCATGGAGTAGTATGGGGTCCTGCTTGTGTCCAGGGCAGTCCAACGGTGCTTGGGCTCTGGGGAGGAAGGTGCAGAGATGTCTCATCACATTTAAGTACAGCAAGAGTCTTTTGGCAGGGGCTTCCCAACTTCAACACTAGTACAACTCAAAGTTGCATAATTTCTTTCTTTAAAGGGCTGTTGTGGACATTGCTGGGTATTTAGTGGTATCACTTGCCACTACCCCAAAGATGCCACTAACACTCATCCTTCAGTAGTCAAAAATCAGCACGTCAAATGTCTCTTGGGGGCAAAGGTCCTGCTAAGAACTGCTGGCCTAGAAGAGCACTTACCATCTTCAGGTGGGCACCAGGGAAGGAAAAAAAGAAGAAGAAAACCAGTTGGTAAGTTTGCTTTCATTCTTGTCATGAGGACTCCTGCAAAATCAGAGGCCCAAATGTGCAATCAATCTAATGTTGCTTTGGAAATAGACAAAAGATCTACAGGATGGAGCCCTGAGCTAAGGAGTTCCAAAAGAAGGAGGAGGTAAATTAAATATGAGTAGGTAAGATAATTCATGCAATGGTGACAGGACTTAATTGCGGGTGACCACAGTCTATGACTGTGAATCAGGAGTGTCAAAGACCCATCTCACAGCAAAGATAGAAGCGATGCTTACCACAAACACAGCTTGTGAGCCAGGATGGAGCAAACACGGAGCTCAAGCTGGCTCTGTTAGGCCTTCTTCACTCTCAAGTCTAGGCTACTGTTCAGAAGCTGCCGCTGGGTGGTATCCTTGGTCCATGGGACTGTGATGAGTGTTTATAAATCATCCTGACATCAACACAACACCAGGAAAACAAAACTGAGGCTTCAGACCTTAGGTACAGCAGGATGTAACAAGTGCTTAGATAAACTGAGGGGGAAAAAATGACAAAGATGGGACAAACAAGGACAGACCCAATGCCTGTGAAATAAACTCCAATCTCCTGCTGCAGAGATGCAATTTGAGGCAGAGAAGGCATTCAAATAGTTAAGTGAGTCAGCCCAGAACGAACCTGAAATGGAAAATGGTGACAGTGCAGAGCCTTCCAAGGAAAACAGGAAAACGCTGTGCAAGGGGAAGCACAAAGCCTTCTCACACGATCCTCCATGCACGAAGCCTGAAAGCAGGCAGAGCCGCAGAGCTGCACACAAACCCCCAGCAGCCACAGAACAGCTGCCTGAGCACAGTAGACTCTGTGAATGGGCTTTGAAATTACCAGCAGCAGCAGCTGAATAGGACAGATGCTGTGAAGGCTTCTACTCTGCTAACAGAGGCTTTCAGAAAAGAGCTGGGAGACCATGGACTCTGAGAGCTCAGCAGCAGGCGAAAGTGTTTTGAAGCTCTAAACCACAGCTTGAACATAAGAATCATGGAGAAAGTGGTGCTTAATTACAAAGAAATCAGCAGAAATCTTCAGTGAGGAGACTGTCCGGCAAGCTGGAGAGGTGAGACAGCAAAGGAAAATGTTAACGGAGGAAGCAGCCTTGCCAAATAACAAAAACACCTTTCCGGAAGCGTTTGACACCGTTCTTCATAAAAAACTCTAATCTGAAGAAATATATTCTGGCATTTACAAGGCAAGCTATTTTAACTACAATGGGAAAAAGGATTCCACAAACCAATTTGGAGACAGGCTATCACATTACAGTCAGTACTAGGCATGTAGGGAAGAGCACAGAGGCTCATTTGAAATACTGTATGCGGCTCTGATAAGCACATAAATACGGAGCAGGAAGCAGGGAGTGCTAGAGACTTGAAGGAGACAGACTTTCCATTTGCTTGTATCTTGCCACATCAGCAACTGCACAACACTTGGTCAGCAAAGAAGGGGATTTATGAAGAATTTCATTGAGATGTTAAGAAAAATGTCTAAAGGGATTAGTGATGATAATGCAACAGGGCACCCGGCTCTGAATGCAAGAACAGGGTCTGCAAATTCAGGTGAACAAAGAAAAAAAGTACATTTCTTCCTATTTGTTGAGGGACAGTTTAGGGTCATTCATGTAGGAAAGCGGTCTTGAGCAGTGCTGAATGGGCAAGTGGGCTACTAAGTAATTGCCAACACTGTGGAAAAAACAAAGAAAATAAATTCTATAGCACCTTGGGTATGTACTCTGGAATCATTCCACCCCAGACTGGAGAGATTTATTTTCCTCCTGAAGTTGAATTCAACTTTGTGCACAGAGACTTCCACCTTGGAGTGGGCTTTGTGCAGTCCTCCTCCACAGTGCAGGAAGAAACATACCTCATTCAGAGTTAGGGTCACATAGTCAGACTTCTTTCTGGCCTCTTCAGTTCAAATCCAAGCCATCCTTTGGGGTTCAGTCCCAGTCATCCCTCTCCTCTGTGAAGTCTGTGCTGGCTTCCCATGGGTGTGAACTCTCACAGCATGTGCATCTGGCACTGCTGGGGAAGATGCAACTGGGCCACAAGAAACAGGACAGGACCAGCATCTGGTGTGTCTTCCTGTCTTCCCTTGGTTCCTCTCACTTTGGGTGAGGGGCTGTTTCACCAGTGAAAATTCAATGCAAAAAAGTGTGAACTGAGGACTGAATAATTAAAAAGGCATCAGGGGTCACTGAAGGCTTCCACAAGCCATGACTGCAGCCGCCACCTTCTCTGGGGACAACGGGAGCAGGTTGGGATTACATTTTTAGAAGCTTGAATTGGAGCTTGGTGCTGCTGGGGACTCTACATGGGAGGGCGGATTCAGGTCTCTGATTAGGGCTCCTCTGCCTCTGCTGGGGTGAAAAGTCATCTCTGGGCCACTCTTACAGGAACAGGAATCAGCTAGTCTTCCTCTTCCTTCCGCCATCGTCTCCCTCTGGCGCCATCTCATGGAGACAAACAACTGAGCTTCACTGTATGGGCAGCCTGTCAGGGACTCTTCCAACTGGTGCGTTAGGGGAAGATGAAAGAAGCAGTTCAGCTCTGTTTTACCCACAGGAGTCAGAGATAGCTCAAAGCGTTAGAAAGGAACCCATTGTTTACACGTAATAAGCACAGTGGGTTGATCATGAGTAAACTTAGTGGGGAGCCAATATTATTTAAATGTCTCCAGCTCTGCTAAAAACTACATAGTATCTTTAGAAAAAAAAAAAAAGCGTAGTGAAGAATCAGTTTTTATATAGCACTGACCATGTGCCAGGCACCAAGTGTTGGAGGATTACCTTCCAACAGCCTCACAAGGAATGAGAGCATTAAGTCACTCACACACAGTCACAGCAGTAAGGGCAGGCCAAGGAATGAAGCCAGCAGTCTGACAGAGCTCATAGCTAAGATTTGCCACCTCTCACACCCCACCACAGGGCTCATGTGCCAGGGCCTTCCACAGCATTTGTCACATCTCCCAGGAGACACTAGGACTCATGTGGGAGAGCTTGGTGTCCTGGCTCAAACACAGCCGGAAATAAAGACTCTTGAGCATATTCTTGGGCTCTGACCTCCCGAGATTGATAGAAAACAGTCTTGCACATGAGGACAAAGAACATTTTTGTTCCCGCCCTCTATCCTCTGCTAGGAATTAGGTGGGAGCTAAAATAAACAGAACGAGCCAAGTTTTGAAATTCTTCATGAACATCTGCTTCTTGCTGACGGAGGGTGGAGGGAGTTCTCTGGCCACATTCACACCTAACTAGAACCTTCTATGTGAAGTTGGGGATTGGAAAACACTTTTTTACTGCTCTGCTTTTCCTCACTTTTCTTTTATTTCTGCTTTAAGTCTTCCAACTAGTGCAAACCCTTGTGGTGAGTTAATCCTGTTACAGAGGAGAGGTCCAGAGGAGCCCAGGATCTCTCCCAAGGACACCCAGCTGACAAGAACTGGGCTATGATTTGAGCTTGGGACAAGTTTTACCTAAAGTGATAGTACTGGGACTTCCAGGACCAAAGTTGATCTTGTTCTGCAAATCCTAATTTTCAAATGAAAATCTCCTGTCCGATGGAACCCTGTAACACTTGATAAGCCAGGCACAGGGCCACTGATAAATAGCAGCCCCTCAGCCAAGTGACCTGACAGCAGGGAACCCCTGACGGACATAGGCTACACTCAGCTGGCAGCATCTGAGGTACACAGGGCTTGTGGCACAGGGCAGGACCCCTGTGAGCTACAAGAATGGGGACATTTTATATGGTGGGAGCTCCAATTGCAAATATGTTCCCAAAAAACAAATTAATTCTGCACCTGGACAAAAGCAAGCCACCCAGTCCTCCACCAAATTATGGCTTTACTTGGTCCTTGTATAAAGCCACGCTGTCTTAGAGAAGTGTCCCTAAAGTGATCTGCTGGGAAATGTGGGCTTACAGTAGCAGCAAGAGGTTTGCCCCCGAGGACAGTCTCAACTCCATCCCTTGGACATTGCATACCCCTCACAATATTGGGCAGGAGAAGCACCAACTTCTGGTGGTCTGGGAGTCAGACTGGAGCTCCTCCCAGCAGTGTGGCCAGTAGCAGGGTGCTGCTGTTCCAGCCCTCTCCTCCTCAGAGGACCTGAAGGCCTCCTCACCACAGTGTGGTCACCCTGTGCTAGTTCAGCAGCCCCTCATACCTGAGTACATGGATGGCTTTCCTCCAGTCCCTGGCAGCAGTTAAACCCCACACTAAGGGAGGTGGAAGGCACAGGGTGACACAGGTCAGAGTTCATTTCCCAGGGCTCCACTGCTATGCAGATGTTTTTTTTTTTGGAGGGGGGGGTCTCCCTGGGTAGTGCAAGCTGGCCTTGAACTCATTATGTAGCCCAGTCTGGTACTGAACTTTTGGTGATCTGACTCAACCTGCTGGGATTACAGGTGTGCGCTAGCATACCCAGTGTTTGTGGAGATCTTTTGCAATTGTTTAGCCTCTTTGCTTGGGTTTCATTTGGAAAGCAGGGACAATGACAGTCACCATAGTGGCTGGGATGACAAGTACCACAAGTATGGCAGCTGCATAGCTGGTTCTGGAGGCTGAAAGTCTGCAATCAAAGCACCAGCAGGGCCGTCTCCCTCTGTCTGCTCAAAGAATAATTATTCCTGCTCTTCTGCCTCCAGGGTCCAAGCGTCTTGGCTCATGGCAGCATCACTGTAGTCTCTGCCCCTGCACTACAGGGCCTTCTTCCTCTGCTCGTCCTCTCCTCTTCTTAAAAAGGCACACTAATCCAATCCAGAACAATCTGTGTTTGATCACTTGCAAAGGCCAAGGAAGGCCAAATCGTGGGGCACCATGTGGATCCAGCTGGGGTCCCGAGGAGCTGCGGAAACAGCGGTGATAGCGCCAGCAGTGGGCCTTTTGGAGTGAGCAGGTCTCCGAGTGTGGGCACTGCTGCCACACGGTCACGGGAGAGGAGGGTTTAACCTGCAAGGGCAGGTCAAGGAAAGTGGAGAACGAGCATTGTGCAGACCCCCTGCGGGAGGGGAGGGGAGGACGGAGCACAGAGGGTACCTGGAACCTCCATCCTCAGGGCTGCCTGCAAGGGAACAATACTGGCAGCCTCGGCCAGTGTTGTCAGTTCAGCTCCTGGGGAGAAGAGAAAGGCTCAGAGGAGCTGGGGGCAGGGTGTGTGCGCTCCAAAATGCCACTTCCGGAGCTGCAACAGAGAAGTTTCTGGAAGTCCAGCCACTAGGAAGCCCAGGGGTTCTCCCTGAGGGGCTGTGAGTCATGTTCCAGAAGATTCCTGAGCCCCGGAAATGCATCCAGTGGCACGGAAGAGCGGAGCCACTGGGAGGGCTGGGCCGGACGCCCTGGATGCAAAGTTGGGCCTGAGTCCAGTCCCTGGGACCTCACTGGGCCCGCACCATGGCGACTGTGCTCACTGGGAAGGTCTGGGAGCGGTGACTACATCTCCCTCTGAGGCCTGCTTCTGCCGGAAATGCCTCCTCTTCGCGGGAGGCCAGTACAGCTCCCTCCTGGGCCCCACTTCC